>JAQIWH010004451.1:0-16972 GCA_034695005.1 Cryptops parisi | reverse complement strand
TTTTGCTACATTGATAGTTGTCGATATCCGGTTGTTGCATTTTGAGTACCACCGAACTATGCTTCTGGAATATCGTCGAATATTGCTTTTTTAAACTAAAAATAAGTTCATGGCAAAATAGTTATTGATTAACAGAATCGCGTTAGAGCTCAGCTAGTAACATAGTATAACATAACATAGAATAACAGTTATCCTAAATAACGCGCGAGACCCAACGCGATTCTATCGATGTAGCGTAACCCACCAATTTTGCATAAGTTTGTTTGTGTTAGCGTTTCGATGGTAATGCTATCGACACCACGTGCAATGTTGACTACTAGATTCCCTGTGGTTACCATACCTACCACGGGGGTTACATTCTAGTAACATAGAATAGTATAAACAGCAAATATGTTTAAACCTTTTTTTTGGCTCTTTTCACATATTCACTTATAGCATAATAATGTTTTACATTGGGCGATTTTTTTTTTTTACATTTTTACTTATTTTTAAATCTTTTGGTTAATTTTTTACATGGCTAATTTTTTTTGCATCTGGTTCATTTTTTAGATGTTTAATTTTTTTATATTTGTTACATTTGGTTTAAAACTCACTGTGCATTTGAATAGCATGATAGCTGTCAATATTTTGTAGGACCTGGGGCCAAATCAGCACTTTTCAGCACATCTGCACTTGCTACTGAGTATATATATAGGGTGACCATCTATCAGGGTTTGACCCGGAGTCTCAGGGTTTCAACACCGTATCTCTGGGCTCCGTGTTTTGTTATAATTTCTCCAAGTTACTCTAATTTTGTAATTTAGTGTAATATTAACCAAGTTGGTAACCAACTAAATGATGAAAATAGACTATGTTTCATGTAATCACCTAAAATCTAATGCGTATCTAAAATCTAACGTTAATCTAGTGCGTATCATTTCTATCCATCCTATGTTTGTCTGAGGAATCTTATATTTTTGATATGTAAAGTATTATTAATATTATAATATCGATCGATATTTATATATTACTACAAATATCGATATTTACTATCAATATATTTTAGCTCAGGGTTTAAGTAAAGTCAAAGTAAAAAGTGGTATAATCACTCTAGGTATATACCCAAAATCTGGTCGAAATTTGCCCCCTCAACTTCCGATATATATTCCTGACAAAAAGTGCCAAATCTGCCAGTTAGCCGAAGTAGAATCTTAGCTTCACTTCATTCAGCTCGGACAAACAGAGTTGGGGTGTAAATTGGAATAGAAACCTTTTTGATTTACTTCAATAATGAGTTAAATTCAAAAAAGTAAAATAAATAAATATAAGCACGCAGCACCCCGATTGGGTATAATTTCCCTGGACCCAGGGTGGCCACTTCTTAACGATGCTCCTCAGCAATTGTGTTAAAACCATGCAGCAGTTCAATGTATCCAATTTGCTAGGTTTCATATTAAATTGGTGCTAAAACTGAAGAAACTTTCCAAATGATGTGAAAGCAACATGGCAATTTGGTCCATGTCATAACCAGTCACCAACAGTTTGTCATTGAAATTGATTGCTTGCTACGAGCTTGTGACAAAGTTTGCATTGTTTGCAGCACATATTTCGATTTCTTTTCCTCTTTAACTCAGCCCAATTTGAGCTTCTTATTATCAAAACAAAAACATAAATATCAGTGATGATTAAAACCTATGATTCATAATCATGCCTGCCAGAATAATAGTAGGTTACATAACAAAATGATTCAGTTAAACAATTAATTCGAGAAACATTATCTCTTGACTTTCTAATGATTAAAATCATTAGTGATTAACTAGACCACACAGATTATAAGTATACTAAAAAAAAACCCACTTAAAAGATAATGCATTTTCAGGATTTTATTTTTGGACTTTTTATTCAAGTACAAAAAAAAATTAGAAATTATAGAATGATAGTACAGAGTGTCCCAAAAGTCTCTATACACAAGTAATGTTCTTTTCATCAGAGATCACTTAAGAATGATTTTGACCAAAGAAGAATGTATACAGGGTGTCCCTCAAACCACCATACATTGGAATATTCACCACTTTTTTTTTTAACAAATGTAACCGTATTACCTACAGGTTACAAAGAAATAGGAAATGTTACTTATGCATGGGCTTTTGGAACACCCTGTATAGTAACAGTTTTACTATTTGAATCATCTTTTTTCAACAATTTATTTTACACAAATTTTAAAAAAAAAGATGACAACTTGTGTATAATAATTATGATTAAAAGACATGCTTACGCATTGCAGTAGGGTTGCCTATTGAATCCCTTGTATGTCCTCATGTTCAATGTCATACCACATTCTTGACATTTGAAGCACGCTTTATGCCATATCTATAAAACAAATAAATATAAATAAAATTATGCAACTTTAAGAACTTGAAAACTTTGAAACAGTGCATGAGCTAAAAAACTGCAATTATTCATGATTGATAGCCTGAAAAAGAAATTAGTTCACAAATTTAATAGCGGCTACTGAAATGAATCATGGCAATGTGTACTATTTATTTTATTTTTTTGTTAGGAAACAAAAAAGGTTTATGGGTTATCAGTCATTGATTTATAAAACTGCCTTCACAGTACCATTTATGGTCATTTAAGATTATAATTCAAGCGGCTAATGTACGTATCATATGAAAATAAATAAATACATCAGCTGTCATCTTGAACAAACATTAAGGTTTGTTATTTGAACATGTGTGGTTTGTTTTGGTTCGGCGAATAACCTGTATCACTGTAGAAAATAGATTTAGTACTGTATGGAATGTATCTGGTAATTTTTTTTCCAAATGGATGTTCTCGATCTGAGATCCATAAAAATAAAAATATACTAATTGGTAAGCAGGTAACAGTAACCTAAAATAGTCAACTGGATTCATGTAAACATGAAATGAAATTTAAAATGTGTAAATTACAAAGAAAATTTTTAAAATAATTGAATGGCCGTGTGTAAAATGGTGTTAAGTATCATTTTACAATTTTGAGGAACTTGTAAATTGAACTTGCTTTGCTGTCAATTCACACTTCTTGCACTAATATTTTTGCACATATTGTTGTGTTTTGCAGAAAAATGTCCAATCACACCTAACATATTCGAAAATGCTTCCAGGTCATTTTTGACAAAATGCTACTTAACACCCTTTTACACCAGGCCCTTCAATTGCTCATTATATTTTTAGGTTCCAAGTGAAATATAAACAAACTCAACAAAAATAAGCATACATTTTCAACTTCTTTTGGACATACAGAAAATGTTTGTGCCTATAAAAAGGTTTTGCGAATCAGTTTGAAGTTAGATATAGGCGTGCGCACGAGGTGTGCAGTCAAAAAGTATCGTAATATGGTAAAAAATATCGTATGATTCTTTTAACTTTTATTTTTTGTTAAACTTCATATCTTTACCAGAGAACTATCAAAAACTCTCTTCATCCTCAATAAACTACATTTGGAGTAGTCTGTAATTGATATTAAATATATCAATAAAAAAAAAATGTTGTTATAAAAACATCGATATTTTAAGTATGGATACTTCGCCATGCACACCCTTATGAAACATGCTGCGCACGCCTATGATGTTAGAAAGTCTGTACAGTACAAAATGTTAATTGTGATAAAGTTGTCGTTTCTTTTTTAATATTTTTTTTGGCCATTCCAACAATATTGTCTCAAAGACAGGAAGTTCTCAATTTATTACTGTCACACTGTGCCTACGCCTTGCAAAAATCAAAACTTGCTGTTTTGAAATTTTCATGAAATAGCAACGCTTCAACCAAGAAAAATAATCCCCACACAAGGGCTCACTGCATGTCAGAAAAGGAGCAATCAGTTTTGTACATCATTGCACAAAATCGCATTTTAGCAAAATTTTCCTTTCACATATCGATGACTTCCTGTATTGATATATTGTTGCCTACCAGAATGCCAAGCTACCATTTAGCTTCAAACTCTTGTAATTTGCAATGTCAGATAGCCAAGACTGTGTTATTGCCAATTTCGGTGTGGCAATTCGAGCAATTTGTGGACAACCGTAACACCAGCTTCTTGCCCAACCAATTGAAACTGGTTGACAAGAAGCTGACACAAATTGCTCAACACCAAAAATTGCATGTGTCAGAGGGCCCCTTAAAAGTGATGTGTTTTTGTTATTCTTCAGATTTTCATAGTTTGTGTTTAGTAGTGTAGGGGTATACACGTGACGTGGGTAGTCGAACATTACTTCAAATTTTGGACATCGCAAATTTTCTATGGCAATATGATGCCATAAACTAGCGCATGGATGTCTACTAAGAATCGAAGTTAGCAATTCGAAGCGACTGCAACTTGATACAATCGTCTATAGCAAAACTTTCTGAAGACGAGTCGTAATGCCATTCAGAAACTTCTTTTAGAGATGTTCGAAAGTTTCTATGATGATTTCACCCAAAATAGTTTGGTTCCCTACTTTGCTTCATTAGGAGTTGCTAAATTCATCTAGCATAATTGGAGATAAGAGATATTTTTTTTCCACACAGAATTTGCTATTTTTGGTGCCATTATACGCTAAAATGATAAACTAATCTATAGTTTTAGATGATGCTTAAGATAAGGATATTGTGATGCGAACAAAATTTCAGTTTAAACCAAATTTAGAGAACTTCAAAAACAAAATAACAAACAGGCTAATTTAAAACTACTTCATTATGCATCATTTCCATTAGTTATAAGCAAAAACTTGTCATGAGTGAAATCTTCATTCTAATCACATACTAAAATTAAAGATGAAATTAAAAGCGTTAAACAAGTGTGAACATGGATAACATTTCAGCAAAAAAATAAAATAAAATTAAGTCTGTTAGCTAGTTCCTAATAACATTTGTGACTATTATTAACATGTGTGAATATTATTTTGTCATGATTATGTACATTCTGGAGAAAACATTCATAATTATAACTACTATACAAGAGTAAAAAAGTTCTGACAATAATAATCATCAGAATATAATTTTAGTGAAAATTAAAAATAATAATTAACTAGTTAGTAAGTTTCTAACTGCATGTTTGTCATATACTGTTAAAACTAAAAAAATACTGAATGCGACTTGCATAGAAAATCATATAGGTAAACAAGTGCACAATGTAAACAATTACGCTGTGATTAAAACAGTGTTTGTTACTTTTCAATTAGATGCCCCACCTCTCTATCGTTGCTAATGCTTGTATACTTGGTTATGGGTTTATTTTGCAGGTTAAGTTTGGTTTCTGTTAGCTCAATAATTTAATACATTGTGTTTTTTTCCTTAATCTAACCTGCAAAATAAATCCCTAACCAAGTACAGTACAAGCAAGTAGCAACAAGAGAGAGAGAGGTGGGGCATCTAATCAAAAAGTACCCAGTATTTTAATTTAAAAGGAAAATGATTGCAACCAGTCATAAACTGAACAAGTCTTCATTACTGAAAATTTTTGTGAAATACAAAATTATAATAATACCGGTAATCATCACATAGTCTACAATAAAAGAAAACAAATTGTAGAATGTAAACAAACCAGTGGATTAATTTATTTTTGCAGCGTTCACTCTCCACAAACTGTTTCACCCCTCGTTAGATAATCTCACTTAAAAAATTTAATATTAAAAAAAAAATAAAAATAACACCAATTAAAATTTTTTGACCTCAACAACAAAACATAGTTAATAGAAAAGCATAGAAAATTGCAAGCCTTCTAGGTCAAATTTTTAGGTTTAGGCTCTATACCAAGAAATAATATCAAGCAAAACGATATTATCATTTTACTTAAGCACACCCAACAGGAAAATCACAACTGAAACGTTAGCAGTATATAACTTTTTTTTTCGCACACAAAAGAAAATATAATAATAATATTATTTGTTGACTCGATAGTGTTGGTCAAAATAGAAATGGTGTTTCTTCTTCTTTTACCTTGTCAAGACATTTTAGCTCCTCGAGAGGATAAACTGTCCTGTCGCACCGTGCACACTTTTTACTCATTTTTGTGCTTCAGCTTGATTCTTCGTGCTATTGAAAAGACATCCAATCATCAATCACCGATTCTTTATCCCTCGCTTTGTCCAAATACAGTCAAAATTTACCGTAATCCTGCACCTTCCAAAATTTCCTGGAATGCAATGCAGTTCCTCCAACAACACGGACAACTAATATGGAGGCAAGATTCCTTCAGAAAGAAAAGAAACAGAACGTCTACGGAAGCGCGTTAGGAACTATCGAATTTTATAAAAACATTTGGTTTCCTTTGGGGGGCGGGGTCGTTTTGGTGTTTTATTTTGTTTTTTAGATTATGTAATAATTTTTTAAATAGATTTGATGGTTTAATTTTTTTTTATATTTAACATGTTAATCATTTTTGTTTGTTGTGTTTTAAATATAAAAAATAACATCATATAAAATCAGGTAGGATTTATTTATAAATTTAGCAAACTTATTTGCTTATTGTATTTTTATGGTGTTTTTTTTTTTTTTTTAAATTATGTGATTATTTTTAAATAGATTTGGTGGTTTATTTTTTTTTTATATTTAGAGTATTAATTATTTTTACTTGTATTTTAAATATAGAAAATGTAATCATAAAATAAAATTAGGTAGGATTTTTTTTATAAATTTAATTTGTATTAAACTTTTTTTGCTTATGTGTATTTTAAATGTAAATTTTTGTAAATGTAACATGTTGAGTTTTTTATGTTTGCTTGTTAATATAAAAAATACAATTATAATATAAAATTTATTAACATTTTAAATTATATTAAAATTAAAATTTCTTATAAGTTAAACAAATATAAAAAAAAAATTTTTGATTTAGAAAATAATCTTTTAATTAAAACAAAATAGGATTTTATTATAGATTTAACATGTTTTGGACTCTTTTTGTATTTTGTTTATTAAATTTTAAATATAGAAAATAAAAATACACTACATATAAAATTTAACATTTTTTTACAACAAAAATATTATAGTAAAATAAAATGCATATTGCGCATTTTCAGTAACTTGTTAGATAACGTATGCTTTTTTTTTGATGACATGAAAACAATGTTTCAATTTATGACGTCATATCGTACATGATCAAGAACTTCCGTAGGTTTGATAAAATAAACACAACACACGGATCATCATCAGTCAGTTCTTCGAGTTGAGTTCTTCACGATTTCACATGTCAAGTCTTTTCTCAGATTACTCGACTTTCGACAGTTCTATATTACGTTTATTGATTATATTAATATAATTTAAGTAAGTATCAGCTTGTTTGGTATTGTATGATCATTTTATTTAGAGAAACAAATCTATAAATAGTAAACAATTATGAGCAATATGTCAAATCATTGTCATTCATGAGGCACTTATTTTGTGCCCGGTTGTGTCAGCCGACGTCATTATGTCAGATGAACATTTTGTCAGTTTTTGAAACGGGTTTCATACAGTTTTTAATCAAAGCATGTTTATTTTTTACTCATAATGGAAATATGGTTGGCATTATAAAATCAAAAGGTGTTAACCTCGAGATTTTTAAAATTATCATCTAACTATAGCCAGCACTAACGAGCGTCGTCTGTCAAGTGGCAGATGACAATACAGTATTGCCCAATTTATAACACATTAACACTTAGCGGTTATAAAAAAAAGTTTTTATTTTTTTATTCACTTCATTAAATATTCATTTTATTCAATCACTTGAAAAACGATTCATTCTACATAATTGTTTGGCATATTTGGTACTGATCGTACTGGGCATTGCATTTAGCGTACACATTGTCTTTCTAAATTTGTATAGGAGAAATACAAAATCAAGGATCAGGTTCTTTTACTTTCAGTAGTTAGATACAGTGAAACTTCTTTAAGTGAACCACCCACGGTTTTCCATGAAAAAGTGAACAAAGTCGATTGTGTCAGTTGGCATCTTGTCTTTAACTTCACCAACTGCATTCAATTCACTTGTTTACACGATAAGGCCACTCAGTTTGGTTTGCAACATATCCAATTTATAACAGATGATCCCGCTTTTACAATAAAGCTTGTAGATGATCTGGTGTCGAGTGTCTGATCTCAACTATCGCTTGAGAAACATACTTACAGTTCATCTTTTGTCTTATCCTATTTGATGTGAGTATATTTATGAAATTAACAAACAATGTATGCTGGTGGTATTGGAATAAAATTCTTCCATTTCCGGAACATTTTTGCACTGTAAATCTTGCAATCGTGTGTCCATGTTATTAAACTCATAATCATCTACATTATTAACATTTGAAAGTGCACCAAGACTTTTAACAACCTAACTTTGGCAAAGAATAATGTCAATTCCATTGTTTCTTAAAACCATTTGAAATTAAGGTTTGCGTTGATTTTTGATTAAATATCCACTTGAGTAAACTTGTAAATCTTACCTTTTTTGAAACACAAATGACAGTAATCTATTGAAATACTTTTTTTCTTTTTGGTGCAGTATATCTTGAAGGAATAATTTTTATTCCTATACATTGAAATACGTTATTACCAAACACAAAGTATATCATTTTTATGTTAGTCTCTGAAAATGTTTGTTGCATATTACAACAAAAACTATATTAATATCATCCCTGGGAGAACTTTATTGAATCTTACAATTTTCACTTTTAAAACAGAAGCTCTTTTATTGGTTTTCACTCTACATTGAAAAGTTGTTTTCAATGTAAAAATGTATCCTACAAACGTTCAGAGCACTTTTTACTGGGTTCCTTCACTTGAAAATGGTTCCAAAACTCCAGTCATTGTGCCAAAAAAAATGGTTTTTTGTACAGAGCAGGAAAGTCTTCAGTTCTTGTTTGTAATCAACCAGATTTTGTTTGCAAGTAGTCTACATATACAAAAATTATGCGTTCACTTGATTTTGCGGACAGTGACATTTAACCACTCAGATTTAATTTTTTACAATCACTGAATGGCACGACAAAATGTTTAGGGGTAGACAAATACAGGGTGCCTGAAAAATTTTACTTGGCACCTGGATTTATATATTTTATAATAATAATAATAAATATATGCTGGCACCTTTTCCAGGAACGCACCTGGAAAAGGGTTGGGCTCCTGAATAACTTTTAGTTTTTGTCGCCTTATGAAAATGTTCAAGATGTTGACTGGCTTTTGCACATTCGTTGGGTTCGGGTTGGGTTTTCTTCACATTTTTTCTCATTTATTTAATGATTTTCACACTTTAACCAGGCACATCAGCGTATGTTTGCCGCTTTATCTCATTCACTGTAAATTTCATTATCGCCACATTTTATAGACAATGAGTTATATACAGTGATGTCATTAAAGTCTAAATTAACAGAGGGTCCTTGGACTCGTTGATATCAGCGGAATTTCATAAGTCGAAACTATCATAACTAGAGACCTGTTTGTATACATAAATAAACTACATTACCCGTGCATTTTAATATCCTGTTTGTAGCATTAATGATAATAATAACATATTTCTACTATGTACAGTATGACTTAGGAGTTACTTCTTTCTCATCATTTGTAATGATTTTGTTACGCAGTAGTACGAAAAAGAAACCGTTACAATGGCCGATATAACAACAATTAGCAAAATGTCAATGGAAAAGTAATTAAATGTAACCATGTGATAAGCTGCCTCACTGCGTAAATGGCCTGGTGGATTATGTCGGATTGCATACTCTGTCCAGTACACTGCTTCTTCTACAGGAGTGTTTGGTCGATCTTTGAACATTGAAGAATATCGCTGAGTTGTGGTTTTCATGCTGTTAAAGAAAATAGAATCGTAAATGTCTTCTCGTTAGGCACGAAGTGACTATGAATTAAGTTGATTGCAAGTTAGTTGAATATGCCAACATATAGGGTCTTGTTGCTATAATTAACACATTGTAAGCGTATACGTTTATTATGCATCTGTGGGTGCCGAATGGCATGTATTCAGGTTATTGGTGCATCCCTTAAACACCAAATACTTACTGGTATGTTAACATTGTAAGGAGTGTTGAACAATTATATAAACTATAGCACCCACTTTATGGCGCTTCACTAATGCGCTCCATAAAGTGACGCAAAGTTTTTTCAATTATAATAAGTTTATTATTTTTAAGCACTTGTTCCACTCATAAGGGGTTTTTTCAGCACCAGTACTTTCAGTTTTTTATGATTAATTTTACTTTTTCATTGTTTTTACAGGCCTAGCATTATTGGGAACTTAAATAATAGTGCAAAAAAGTTTTTTCAGCTTTTCATGCACTAGCTAAGTGAAAAGAGCCTTTCTGGCTGTTCAAAGGCAGATTTTGCTTTACTGTGGTTGTTTGGTCTCCAACCTGTCGTATTAGCAAGATATGCGTCTTGTATTTGAAATAATTTTTCTTGATAACATTGCTTTAAAACATGTTGAAATAGTAAATGTCATGAAAAAAGTGCATGCAGCTGCACATTTGTGTTAGAACTCATTTTTGTTATAACATCTAGTTCAAAATTATTTTTTCCATTTATTAATGTCAAGTGACACATAACGGTACCTTTCATCAGTTGTGATACGGATTATAGCGTCATACACGATATTTTCAGTGAGGTTGGCCCAGTCAAGCGCAACCATCACTCCGAGTTCTTCTCCCTTTTTTGCATTACCGGGTTGATCAGCAAAGGCTGGAACTCCGATCATTGGAACGCCATGGTATATAGCTTCTTGCATGCTTAACAGTCCACAATGCGTTATGAAACCTCGGGCATTACGATGTCCTGCGAAGAAAGTTGCACCTCAATACCAGAAATAGATCAAATTAAGAAAGATGTGATTAGTTTTTACCAAGTAGATCTTGTTGTGGTAACCAGCGTACTGTTTTAACATTGGTCGGAAGGGTTATGTTCTCTTCAAATTTCCATAATACAGTTTGTCGTATTTTTCCGAACGCCGAAATGAAGGCTTGCATGTCTTCGCTGGTCATTTGTCCATCATGAATGGTTCCCAGGCTGAAAATTATGAAGCCGTCCATGCTTGCATCTTCCACAATGTCTAACAAATCCTAAAAATTTCACAAAATTATTGACCACCTAAGTTTTATAATCTTAACGTAGATACTGGTAATAATGATTATCATTATTAATGGTTATTTTTATTATGGTTACAGCTAATGGTCGTAAAGTGTTCAGTTGGTGCATTTGACAATTAATATTACCACTACTCTGCTATCAATACCACCAAGTACAGTGGTAATTCGCTTTACGGCGCTTTTCAATTGTAGGCCTATTGTATTATTTTTGGTGCTTGCTCCATTCTTAAGGCAGTTTTTCTACAGCAGCGCTCTCAGCTTTTTATTAACGTAATTCATTGATTTTACTATTTTAGAACTTTTTTTAGGCTTATGGTTATGCACTTAATGCTTTGAAAGGCCGGTCATATTTAATTTAGGGCGTGGCGAGTCGAGCAATTTGTGAACCACTGTGATGTTAGCCTCTTGTCCAAATATTTTCATAACTACCTAAATTTATTAAATTTAGGCAGTTTTGAAAACCTAAATTTTGGCTAAGTTGGGAAAGTTGCAATTTCAACTGCTGTGATGCCAAATTTTGAAAACTGGTTTGGCATGAAGTTAACGTCACTGGTTCTCGACTTGCCACACCAAAAATTGCGTATGGCGGAGGGGGCCATTAAGGTTCTTGTTGCATGCAATTCTTGGTGTGACAAGTTGAGCAATTTGTTCACAACTGTGATGTCGGCTTTCTTGCCCAACTAATGGCAACTGCAAGAAGCTGACGTTGCAGTGGTGTGGTTTACATATTGCTTGGTTTGCCACACCGAAACTGGCGTGTGACATGGGGGGGAGGGGCATTAGGCTTTCATACACACTGGCAAGTGTGAAAAAAAAGGTCTTGCTTCGCTTTAAGGCGGTTTTGCTTCACAGCAGTGTTGTCTGGTGTGTTCTTCAATGCCTGTACCCTGTAGCACGTAATAACATACGAACCTTTGGTAGTGGGTTAGGAGGTCGACAATGGATTCCTCCAATTTCGACTAAAGCTGGAGTGCTTGGTTTTGGAGAGCTAAACACAGGATCCGCATTCACAAATACCATCTTGGCACTTTTCATAGCGTCAAGGTAGTGCTGAGCTTGTGGAAATGAACGTTGAGCGATGTCATTTAAAAGTGGGCCAGTAACAAAATATTCCATTATTTTGAATGTTGTCATGAGTACAAAATTTTCCATTCGGTGCCAGAATGTCATCTTATCGGTCATAGGCAATATTGAACATGGAACGTAAGAATAAGGATATGGAACATCCATAGCTTCGGCGATTGCTGGAAACAACGATGCACTGTTTAAGAGTATCACTGAATCCGACAGCAAATCCGCGACCGAAAACAGACAATCGTTCAAAACAGAATCTATGAATAGAACATCAAATTTCTTATTGTCTCGAATCCAGCCACGAATTGGAGAAACGTCGAAAACCAAGTCGCAAGCCTTTCCCTGCCACACAAGCATTTCTTTAACAATCTGAGTAGTAAAACCTTCTTTTCCTGACCTCTGCATGAGTTCCTTCATTCCATCATATTGGTTAATCACTTGTTGATATGCAATCTCGTGAACGTTTCGAAAATTTTTCTTCGGTTTGTAGAGTGTGAACAGTGTCACATTGTGATCTCGATCTCCCAGTGCTTCGGCGATGGGAAGAAAAACATTCATGTGACTAGTGGACCCAAATGGTAACAGCATTAATATGTTGCTAGTTGTGCTGGACGAATTATCCAGCAATCCGCATAGCAAAATGATTATCACCTGGAGCTTCATTCTGGAATTCATCCTGTGGATAATGAAAATTCAATGATGAAAAATTAATTTATAAATCAACAAACAGCATTGTCTTTAGTACATTAATGTTGCTTTTCTATGCAGGGTGACAGAAAAGAAGTTAGTGTAATATCTTGGTAATGTATAGGCACATAGTAAATAAGTGTTGCGCTACAATCTACAAAAACATGATAGTTGAATGCTTAGCTAGACCCCTGGTTTAGCCTGGTTGGGTCACGGGTCTGACATCCTTGGGGCAGGTTTTCTCGGGGTTCCCCTTTTTCCTCCTGCATCATAAGACCATTCCATCTTCAGCCTCACTTCATCATCATTTTTGTATTTCCTGATTTAATAAAATTTGACCAAAGTTTTACCAAATGACTACCTATCTAGATACTTGGACCATGCCTCTTTGGATGTAATATTCAGGGGCATCAAGGAGCGAATTTTTTGTCTGTAATACGAAGAAACAGGGCTTGTAACAGACTTTTGTTGCCACCCTGTATATCAATTTTGGACATTAATTTTATCCATTTTTGAAGTACAGTACAATATAGCAGTAATCGATAATAGTTTAACAAAGTAAACTGGATCCGATTGAAGAGAATACAGGTGACTAGTCACCTCAGTGGTTATAACGCCACTGCAAAACATGTTACTTACAGTATTTTTATCAAGCAAAAGTTGAATGAACACTTACATGCCCAAAAATCAAAGTCTATCTTTATCTTATCAGATTGAAAAATAGAAATACTTCATATCACTCATGAGGACAGTTATCAGTAGCCTTGTACATGAGTTGCATTTTTCATGTACAAGGCTACAATGAAAAATGCGAAACATAAATGAGAAATGTTGCATTTCTCATTTATGTAACATTTGTTTTGTTAAGATTGTTATATAAATTTATTTCATCTTTACTAGCGAAGCATGAAATAAACAAATTCTTAAATCGTTCTTACAGCAGGCATGCATGCCAAGGTTAATGTTCTGTAGACTGGACTGCATGATCAGTTTCATGCAATTTCAAGGGCCACAAGCAATTGTGCGTATGCACAGGTTTAAAGTTGCGTAATACAGTATAATAAATGGACCTTTCATGCTATATTTTTAAAATTCAATTACAACATATATACTTGGTCTTGTTTGTTCTCCACATCAATGTAGAATCATGATAACTTCAAGTTTGGAAAATTTTCGAATTTTTCATAGCTTAGCTGACTAAAAGATAAATCTCCCACCCACAAATATATCTATAAAACCGTGATTTAATATTTGAAAAGTGATTAAAAGCACAATTTCAACAGAGCTACACTGACTATCTTCTCTAACAACTATTAATACCTACCTTCACTGGAGCCAATGCCAAAGCTTATTGTATCTGTCTGATAAATGCAGTGCGTAGCTTCTTACAGTGAAGCAAAGGCTATGTAATGTAAATGTAAGGAATTTAATCTTACGCACGTTATGTGTGTGCAAGGTATTACAAGATTAGTTGAAAACATTTGAGGACACTTTATACTTGAGTGTATTATCATGTATATTAATACGTTGATGAGTTTGCCCAGGCCAATTTGCAGGAAAATTAAGTTTCACCTTAGATGCCTGAAATCTTTTTTACAATCTAACATGTTACCATTTTAATATTTTAAAAGATAGCTTAGTTTTTCTTAATGTTCTTGAAAAAATCCTGTAGTAAAACAGTGAGGTGCAATTAGTGTACTATTACCTTGTTGCTTAATGTTTCTTTTGTACATCAGAGTACAGAACTAGAACCCATCTATCAACAGGTTACTTGCCGTATATATTCGGTTTATTGGTTGTTAGTCGCACTGGGTGGCAAGTGGTCGTCATTCCCTTACCCAGCTATGGTCAGGTTAAGTGTGAAAAGGTAATGCGAAAACAAAACAATGATATACCTGTAACCTGTCTCGTTAAAGAAAGAGTTTTACTCAACATTTCATACAATCATATAGTTGAGGTTTCATGTCAGTCTGTCGTCTTATCCATCTCATACTACAACACGTGAACATATAGATATTCGATTTCCTTTTCCAGTAACATATCTAAGTACAGAAATAATCATTTTCCTTATTCCTGCTCAAATTCTTGGAACTCCCTTCCATTTATATCAGAAAGATTTTTTTTACATGCACGGACTCGAGGTGCAACGACAGACATGTATGCATTTTAAAAATTGTTCAAACATTCTTTTTAGAGCCTGATTTCTTTGTATTTATCCCTATGGGATGTAAAATTGTTAAATAAATAAATAAATACTAAAATCACGTTGAATCAATAAGTGTCATCCAATCCTCTCTGTCAGTGATTATCAAATCATGCGGATGTGTTTGTTGAGGGTTCGCTGGCTGGAACACCTCAGAGCACTGGCGGCTTTATGGGGGTGGTTTTTAGTCTAGGGGGTCAAACTGCTTCCAGAGCGAGTTTAGTTCATTGAAGTGTTTAATGCTGTATGGCTGGTTTCATTAAAAATAGGTAAAACTACTAAATGGTGTATTTTTTGGAGTCTAAATAATGCTCAAAAACTATTTTGGAGCTTGATTTGCGGCGAAAACAACGTAATTTTTAGACGTATTCGTCGTGAAATTTCAGGTGATGAACCCCACGAAACAGTCGGTTCCGTTCTAAATCCGCCACTCAGAGAGTAAGAAACCTGGTCTTGTAAAAAATGTTGTATACATAAAAAGTAGCATACTGTATAAGTAAATCATTAGTAGTTAAAGCTGCATGTATGATACGGACCCATAATCATAATTCTCAGGCCCTTGTGCAGGTTTTTCAAAAGGCTGGGTTAAGGGGGGTTGACAAAATAACATTTTGATAGCATACTTTAGAACACATGTATATTCACACAATGTAAAGTATATAGTGTACAAAATTATATCACTATGTACAGTACTTTCAAAAAATTTCTTTCGAATAAAGAGAGGGTTTAACCACCAAAAACCTCTCCTTGTACACGGCCCTGCTTGTCCTGTATATACGAGTGATGGAATTTTAATAGTGGCAACAGGCAACTGTGTAGAATTTTATCAGGACAAAACTCGATAATGCCGCTTTCCCAAATGTTAGTTTGATATCTAACCTGACCTAATGGCATAACGAAGTTATCCTCCGACCTGTTTGATGATAGGTGCGTAAAATCGCGCGCTTTGTTAATTTTTCTACGATTAATTTCTCGTATACGAGTGAAAGAATTGTCATTAGAACGTTTTGAAACGCCATACTGTTTACGAAATTGGAGCAGCGTACTTGGATAAAGATTCAAAGTGCCAAAGGGTCCTGCATTAGGATCTTTTTCAAAGCGTTTCTATTCTTTGAAAAGAAAGTTTTTGACAAACTTTTAAAAATAATTCTAATGACAATTGTTTTACGATTTTACGCACCTACCGATACTGTATATTATTTATCATTATACAACCGTCTTCTGGACCCCTGTTGCCACTATTAAAATTCAAACCCTTGTATTTTATTATGAAAAACGGGTCTGGTACGTTTGCCCAACAGTATGATTGCCCGACAACGTTTGCCCAACAACTCAGTAACACGACACAACACACACATTTACCCGCCAGTTCAAAATATTGTTTTTATACTCTTTGTATTAGCTTCACTTGTGAGTGAGTTGTGAGTATATATAACAAAATAAACTTCTTTTTTTTTAAAAAAAAAAGGCTTTTATTTCCAAATGCACTAAAAGTTGGAAAATAAATTTTTATTTTTTCATTTTTCACTGTTCTATTTAAAAAATCGTTAATTTAAGTATTTACAAACTACATTAAAAAAAAATTATAGATAAATTCCAATTCTTGGGATGGCAACTTTCAGCTTTTGCTTCCTGAGAAGCCGCGGCTACTGTATTAAACAATAGTGAAGAAAGTTTTATTACCGACAAACATTTGAATATCTTCGCGGAATTACTCATACGTAACGTTTCTCTTTAATCCATTCCATGTCAAACATTTGTAAAAAAAATTGTAGAGTTTTAAAATAAACTTGTCTTTGTGATATTCAAATATTTTGAATGTACTGTCAGCAAGTTTGAATGTGCAATCATACTGTCGGGTAATCGTACCGTCGCACATAGGGGTATTTGACCTAAATAGTTGGCCAAAATTATTTGATGGTCTTTACGCATTCATTACAACCTAA
>JAQIWH010004450.1:0-16974 GCA_034695005.1 Cryptops parisi | reverse complement strand
TAACAGCTTCATTCGAGAACAGGCTGCCAATGAAAAGCTTTCTATTTCTCGACATCCAATGGTTTTGAGCGCTTAAATGCCGCATGCTTCTTTTATCATTTTCGTTAACTGATTGTATGCTAACAAGATCGAAACTTACAAAAAAAGTGGATCGGAGCTTTGGCTACACTTGACCAGGTAAAACCGATATTTAAATACTGTCAAGCTCGAAAATGACAGTAAACATCTGCAAACATTTTTAACGACCAGTCAAGTTAAATAAAAGGTTGTAAAAAATAACTAGTTAGAATAAATGATATTACAAAACATTAACAAAATTTGAGCTTTTCCAGATAATTTTCGAAAACTGTAAAAGGTATTCGTTGACAACTCAAGTCTTTTGTTATAACCATAAGTAGGTGTTTGTATCGTATCAAATTTTATTATTTTTACCTTTTCCTTTATTAGTTATTCTAGCTAAAATCATGAACATGAAAATCCTTTCAGTCGAGAAAATCCAAGCTGTAACATGTACGAATTGTTTAATGAGTGTTTCACCAGTAAAATTAAATCACACTTGACCCATATTGGTCAAACAGTGCATGCGTTAAGACATGACTACTCGCTTTTCAAGCAAAAACCCAACGAGTGGGACCGCCCCTTACTTCGATGTTTATTGTGAGGGTTCCTCGTCCCGAGGCAAATACGCCCTCGCGAGCAACAAGTTCCAACTTCGTGTCAAGACCATTTCATCTCGTTGACAGGGAATGCAGCCCCGGTTTGTCTTCCACCATGCGTGCAGTTTTTCTCGAGGGTACTTCCGGTTTGTAAAGACCAAAATCAACTACCCTCACTCCCCCATTTCTGAAATAAAGCGTTGTGCCTTGCAGCAGTTGTTGCTACCTCCCTGCTGTAAACTATCATAATGTTTGATGCCTATGACCAAGATTACTTCTCTACTGGTTAAGCGAAATTCCGCCTATTCCATAAGATAGTTTGGCAAGAACGCATATGTACATCCCGCCAGTTGGCACGGTCGTTTCGTGATGGCCAAATCTTACCTATTTATAGCTGTTCATAATAATAAATCGCTAGATTTGGCGACAAAGTCATCAAGTCCTCCCATCACAGAACAGCTTGGCGTCCTTGCCAACTTTAACAATGAGCTGCTTAACCTGTAGAGAAGAAGTAATCTTGCAATGACTGACTAAATAAAAGATGAGAGACAAAGCTCTTTCGATGCTTACATAGCGTAGCTATACATAGTGGACAATGTTTCTCTAGAAAGTTAGAATTAACTTTTGTTCTCGTTTCAGTATTGCATCTACTGTCCAGCTTGCAGTGCCATATGCGATACAATTTGTTACGCAGGTAGGCACATTGTTTCAACCACCGTCATCAATAAGTTAGACAAGCAGGAATTGTTTAGAATTTCAAAGTCACATTGGCTGGCACAAAGAGAGCTATAGTATATATATATAGTTTCATCTTCTCTCATCGTGGTGGATAAAAATGAAAACTAAACTAATATTCGTTGCTGTTGAAGCGAAGATAGATTCTTATTCTCAGTAATCATCTTTTCAGGTGGATTCTTGGATGTGGCATCACCCTTTGTTTTACAGCAAGTACCATTTATTGATTGAATTTATTTTCTTGTAGCCTCCCTGGGAAGTTCCACAGTATTAATGTTGTTGTTGTTTTCATTTTCACAGGTACTTGCCGCAATTATTCACAATGAACAACATCGATGATGATTTACAGACTGTAGAAAATTACATTGTAGCTTGATGGTAGGCTCTATCAATTGAACGACAACACAAAAGCAAGATCAATCTGTTTATTTGTACAAACTCTAAATGCCACAGTGGTCTCCAATTTAGCCATTCAACACACTGACAATGGGACACATGTATCCGCGAGTCAATAGAACGAAAAATCTCAATTTATAAGGTTCTTTTCTTTCACGTCCTTGTTTACGATGAAAGCTACTGTGGCTGTGGAAACACATCATCGAAACGGTGAGGACTGCAGAGGCTGGCTTACTCACTCGTCAAAGGCAGCTACTTGTCTCGATTTCCATTTCAGTTTCTCTGGTGAGGGGAGTTGAGGGTGACTGAAGAGGCATCCCGTTTGCTTGCAACTTAAACCATAGCGACAAGCCTGCAATTCAGAAACTTTCATGAAGCATGGTCGACTCCACGATGGCAAGCCAACGACGTGACATTTGCAAACCAGTTGGTAAAGAAAAAAATATATTCGTGAATGTACCTTCGGGTGGAAATAGGTGCAGTCCATGTTGGTGCATTGGGGAAAATATTTGCATCGGACATTTTTAGGGAATGAAGCAGTTCTTGATTCTAAATTGAGACCAAGTAAAAGGTCAGAAATCCATCCAAACGTCGGAAAAAACAAAACACACCACCCGATTAATTACTCACTCTGTGACACAGTTTGCACCATCACTGTTCGCTTGCTGGCATGCGTATAGGGACAGTCTTTGCGATTGCAAGCTGCATCAAACATGCAATTAGGATGGATGTAGAGGCACTTGTCTCCGTACTTGCATCTAGGAAATGTTCTACAGATAATAACCACATAGACATTAAACATGGTGAGTGCAACCAGAGTTGAAAACATCAGTCAGCAGGGAGAAAAAAAGAATCCTACTTGCACTGGATGCTGGGGTGATGAAATTGACAGATGTCTCCATGTTTGCACGCAGGCCAATATTTACATCGCTCCTTGACTTTGGCTGTCTGAGCAAGCGTATGAAGAACAGCCAGAGAGTGATGGCCATCATCTGAAGGAAACCAGAAAAAGTAGCAGCCAAGCTTAGCATGTTGTTGGATGATGATGATGATGAAGGTTGAGACTTACCACCAACACCATCCTCCATGTCGATTGCCATGGGACTGATTTCTTCCACAAGGTCCAAATCGGTGGATCGAACCCCTCTCAAGATTGAATTTCTTGGTGCCCGTATAAGCGATTCAGGATTCACTCCATCTAAAGTCACTATGAACTCTGGATGATGCAGTTCTTCTTTGCTCCTAGAGAAAGAAAAATCGATGAGTAGTTGTTCCAACATTATCTAACATGGGATGAAACCATTTCCGGATGGCTCACCCTTTTGGCACTAGAGGATTATCGCTGTCAGGAGATGAAGATTCGCTTAATGTCACATAGTTTCTCTTCCCTGTTGAAATCAACACCTCGTTTTGCAGTTGCAACGCTTCCGTTTCCTCTACATCCATCGGCTCGGCTGTGGATGGATGGATGGATGGATGATTATTTTTCTCACGCAATGTGAATTAGCATTTGAAAAAAAATTGCCACGTACTTAAACAAAAACTTTTTTTACCATCTTCATTTTTGATGCCAGGTGATGATACAGATTCATTTTTTTTCCTGTTTATCTTGTGAGGTGTGTGTTGCACAACAACTGAAGATCGATATGGCTCAACTTTCACAGCTGTAAAAAATACAAAATTGTGTAGTCTATGCTTGTTCGCAATACAGTCGTACCTTGCTTTATGGCCTGGAGATGTTCTACAAATCTTGGCTGTAAAGTGAAATGCCGTATACATGGACTGGTGTACAGTAGTATTGACATTAATTTACCACTGTATACGTGTAATTATTATTTCATTATCAAAGTATCGTGCTACACCACAGCACAGGATTTTCCACCTTTTTGGCTGTTTATCAAAAGTTTTGTGCTTGTAAATCGAAGCCGGGCCACCATTAAAAGCCTTTATAGCGAAAAGCTGTATAAAGAGATGTCATCTAGCGAGGTACGAGTGCATTGCCAAAACCAAGCAACAAACAATGCAATTCAATTGTTACCAGGCACTTTTTGTGCAGCTGCAATGACGGATTTCTTAGCTTCCTCCATTGCTTTCAAAATTAAGGTTTTGTTTGCTTGCAGCATTGGAGGCAAGGTGGGCCTAAGATAATAACAAAAATAACCCATTCATTAGTCCTATTACTTTGGTTTCACTGTAGCCACCTCATGTTAACCATAGTGTGAATGGGATTTGGTGTCAAGTAAATGAATAAATGACTGCAGCAACCTTGTCATACAGAGATCTCCACCAACATCTGCGGTTTGCACTAGGGCAGTCAGTACCAATGAGACCCAACTACTACTTCGTTATCCATGAGTTTGCCGTGTTATTGTCATTCCAATCCAGAGTTGTACTAACGAGTTGGCCCTTGGGTACGATCCATCTTAATCACAGGATAGGTCAAAATTCCCAATTACCATCGGGATATTTTGAATAATTGACAAATTCAAAGTTACGTTTTCTTATCCTATCCTTCCTTCCTTCCTTCCTTCCTTGCAGCGATCAGGAGGGACCATACCCAAGGGTCAACTCATTAGACCGCTAATTATTCCAATCAAGTCTAACCGTCTCTCGGAAATCTTAACGATGCTAGCCAAAGTCCTGTTTCGATGTTTGGAATTGTCTTCGTCCACCAGGTGTTGACGGTCAGGAATTGCTATGGACTTGACGGTGGAACTCAAAACACGATGTTTGATGACAATGGGCTGACTCTGTAATGGAGCAAACCGGAATGTCATTCTACAATTGTAATGATAAACTTTCTGTGGCAACGATTTTAGACAACAATACAAACACCAACCCCTGCAGACGCTTGTCGTTTGATTCCATGGCCTTCCGATGGTGGTTTGTGCACGGCAGTAGGCTTAGCCTTCATTTCTGCACGAGATACCACTGACCGCTGCATTGGTAAGACAATGGTCTGACGTCGCTCTCTCTCGGTACTGACAGAGACCGTGTTAGCCATACCATTCTCGTGTTGAAGTTCTTGAGCTAGCAATTCTTCTGTTTAAGCAAAGAAAAGGGAAATGGCACTCACTAGTTGGAGCAAAGTGAAGCAAAATGTTAGAAAGCTGATTCAGACTCAAACTCAAACTTGCCGGCTTCAAAATCGGCTTTTAGGGCCAACACTTCTTCTTGGTTATCTTCGATATCGGATTGCTTTGCAGATTCTGCATTTTCAGACTTTGTCTCAACGCTTGTTGTTCTAGTCATTTCTACCAATGGTTTGTTAACTTTAGCCTGTTCCTTATGTTGTTTTTCAGGCTTTTTTTCCTTGTTCTTGGATTCTAAGTTTTTTTTCGATTCTTTTTTAATGAGAAAATTCCAAATCAAACCCAACGAGTGAGTGATACATACATACATACATACATTGGCATTGAAGAGGTTTTACCTGAGGTTATAGACTGCAGTCGTTCCAGCACTTGGTGCAACCTGTCGATAAATTGCATGATAAGTAAGACCCGGCCCTGGATGTTTCTACAGGAACCATAAAAAGGCAACTAACCAGGCTGTAAACTTATCCGTGTTGGAGCCTAAAAACAACGAGAGGTCTTCGGTCATCTGAGCTTTTGTCTTCTTGTTGGCTACCATCACCATGATATAGTCGGGCAGCTCCTCGTCTAATAAATGGGGCATATAACGTAACATCGTCAACATGACCATGGCTTTACTTTCTCTACTGTACGTCGAGGGGGTATAGAAACTTACCAACGTAAGCTCCCAATTCCACAAGCTTGGCTTTAATTGCGGACTGAAATGGAAACCACATTTAGTTACATTTCTACTATGTATCGCTACAGTTGGTTGTTGAACCTATCGCTCACCCGTATTTTTTGACTGACATCTACGCCCATGGTTTCCATTGTTCGACTGGAGGGTACTATGGGGAAAATTGTTGTCGACTATAAAAGTCAGTAGTTTCACTCGTTCAACAACTATTTCTTGTTATTGCACTTACCTTTGGTCGACGCGAATGACAGGTGATGATTACAAGCGCCTCGGCTTGATGTCCTAAAGTTCGACGTTTCACCGAAAACGGAACATTTAAATGAATGAATGAATAAATAAAAATTGCGACGCAAGCCGGAGAGTTACGGCAGTTTCGTTTGCATTACAGTGGTAGGTGGTATATAAGTCATTCGGGAAGAACAAATTGAGAAATGCGGTGATTTGATTTACGCCACCCGCCAACACAAGCCTACCTCGTAACTAAAACGGGAATCACAAAATAGGAGAATTCGTTTTAGATTCCTTGTCTAGTGGGTGCCTCCTCTAATAGTGATTTATCTATCTAACGGAAAGAGAAACAGCTATTTCACACGACAACACAACCACTTGCACCTTTGATTTGAAATAGGAATCGCGCTGACACATGATACAATAAACATTAACAAATTCCATTTGTACCGTGCCGTGCACCAATAAATTGCATCTTCGAATCAAGCAAGCGAACCAACATGGGGAAGTTTATTCCGCACCTTTAAAGGAGTGGATTCAGAATTTAAGTGAGTACCTCGAAATCAATCAGAGTTCATCAAATGTCTCTTACGAGAAAAGTTTATTTAACGTCTTCTACGGTTAGTGTTTACTGTTGGACGAAATCCAAAATTGAAGTAAGTTGAACGATGAGCCTAAATTAAATAGTTGGAATTCGAAGGTGCTTGAGTTGACGTCATTCACGGACACCCATCCCCGATGGTTTTGCTCCCCTGCCCCCTCTTCCGGCAGTTTCCGACTGAACGAAGCGAACGAACCAGCGAACAACGTTTGTTGGTCGTTTGAGGACTTGCTTTGCTTTTGTTGTCGTCTTGAAGATTTTGTGCGTGTGCGTGGCGCGTAGGTCATCCGAATCATTAGTAGTGTACAACAACTGATTCGGCCAACAGCTTTGGTATTTGGTCATCGACGTTTCCCCCCGCTTTAGGTTGCTTCATCATGGGGGACGTTGCGGATATGAACGTTTTAAAAAAACTGCGGGTGGTGGATCTCAAAGAGCGTCTCAGCAAATTGGGTTTGTCCACTTCAGGTGATTAAACAGCCAACCACGTTTTTTACATCTTTATCGTTAGTTAAGTGACACAGATCACAAGATCTTATTTATAGTGAGGTTCATTTGCGAAGGAGGACCCTTTGGTCGGTGGCCGCCGAACGGCATCTGTCATTCGGTTAAAAATCGAAAAAAATCGAGCGCTTGGCGGTCCAAGCTCAATTCGAGTTGCTTTGCTAGACTTAAAATTAACACGTTAGAATGGAATTGAAGCCGCGGGTTAGCAGCCACGTGTTGCGATGCCCTTTTTCATGGACCCGCGGGACGACTGACTACTTTGGTCGTCCGACCGAAAATCGGAACCCTTGGGTCAAAGATATTCATTATATTGCCTGCCTTTGGCGTTTGCTGCTGCTGGTGTTGTTGTTATTATTTAGCATAGGATGGTCTATTGCCATTGGTCGTTGTTGTTATTATTAAGGGCACAATTCATGGGAACTACGTAACTGGAAAAAGAGGTTGGGAACCGTTGCACTAGGGCCACCGTTTCTTTGGGGAGGTTGACAAGTGAAATTGGTTGCGTAATCTGTCAAGTGCGAACAAAAACTACAAAGGGGTAACACCTTACATGTTCATCCTCAGTGTCTGGATGACGGAGAGAGCATTGCGTAACTCTACAGATTGGCTCGTTGCTTGATTTTTCTAATGCTGACGTTGGTTTTTTACAGGCCTGAAAGCAGACCTCGTCGATAGACTCTACAATGCATTGTCAGAGGCAAGTTTTTAAGGAATCCTTTAGTTTTATTATCTGGTTATTGAGCTACCCTAGATGTGACAACATTTTTCCCAGTGGTCTCGCATTCCATCAATCGATTTTTCTCTTTAAATTGATGGCTCTTCTTTTATAGAGTGAACAAGGCAATGAACTCGTCGATGAAAATTCATCGCAAGGGGATCAAGTGAGTACTTTTGTCGCTACCTACTGTATGGCTACGAGTCTATTGCCAGTGATTCCCAATCTGGAGTTGGCAACATCCAGTGGGGGGTTTGCGAACCAAATCGAGATTTAAAAAATATTATTAATTATTTTCTTTTTTTCTTGCTTGCTATAAAATATTTATTTGCCATTTACAATCAGCGTAAATACACGAGTTTGTTGTTATTATTATTATTATTATTATTATTATTCAGAAGTGTTATTTGTTTCATGTTGTACACTAGAAATAAACCTCGTGGTTGATATGATAACCACATAGAGTTGTTGAGTTTCTTAGCAACACTAGTTCAAGTTTTGGCTTGTTGGTATGGAAACGTGCACAACCAAATACACAGTGAGCTTTTTTCCATCAGGCAGTTTATTGTTGTACTAGTAAATAGCTCGTCCAATAATGGGAAAGTGTTTATTTTTATGACGCAATTTCAAGCGGATGCACACACACCACTTTTCTCTATTTTGTGGTGGATGAATACATGTTTTGATGCCAACAATCAGATTAAGTTGGCACTACTTTTGCTCTTAAAAACTGGTGAAAAGGCGTTTATAAAAGAGATTGTAAATGGACAGATGCGTTGTTATGGTGAAAAGCCCTGTGGATCAATGGGGTTCTTAACCATAAGATCATGAGTACATCTACAAAAGGCGTTTCAGACAGACAGACAGACAGACAGATAGAGATAGACATGACTGGGTCATTACTAAAGGCAATGGGTTTTGCAGGGGCAAAGACTTTTTTGCCCCTTGGATGACGTCTTGTGCCACCAGTCGAAAGTAGTTTCTACTTTCTCACCTTATTATTAATCAGTTAACTGCCTCACATTTTTAAACTAATGCTTATCTATAATGTTATGTTGCTATAAGTTAAATAAGGAAATGGTTTCAATTAGGTTAGATCGGTTTGTATTTCCAATACCAATCTGATTGATGGGCGGCTTATTCAATTCAATGTCAAGAGTGTGGGAGGGAACTGCTTCCAGGCATCATTGGGTCGAGGGGGTCTGTGATTTGGAAAAGGTTGGGAACCACTGCGATAGAGACTCGGTCTTTATACGACGATTGAATCCATCATAGGTTATTTACGAACCACAACAGCCCTCCTACGTTGGAGATGGGCAGGGACAAGAAATGAGCTACCAAATGGAACAAGTGAGTGAGATTTAAACCTAGTTTTTTAGTTGAGTGTGTTGGTCTGGGGAGTTGAAGAAAGTTGTGTCGTCTTCTCTGCCGAAGGCACTTGAGGAGGAACGCCAAATGAGATTGCAGGAACAACTGCAGCACCAACTTGCTCAGGAAGAGGAGCAACAGCGCAAACAGCAGGAGGAACAGCAACAGCAACAGCGGCTGTTGTGGGAGGAGGAGAGCCGACGACAGGAGGAGCAGCGCCAGTGGGAAGAGATGCGACAGCTGCAGGAACAAGAAGAAGTGGAGAAACGTCGCCAGCAAGAGGAAATGCAACGACTGCTCGAAGAGGCCGAGCGGCAGAGGCAGCAGCAGCAGCAGCAGGAAGCCGAAGCCGAGCGGCAACGACAGCAAGAAGAGGAAGCAGCGGCAGCCGCCCAGCGAGCGCAGGAAGAAATGGAAAGGAATCGTCAGCAGGCTGAAATGCAGCATCTCCTCGAAGAAGCCGAGCGACGGCGGCAGGAGGAGGAGATGAGACACTTGCTGGAAGAGGCGGAGCGCAGGCGGCTGGAAGACAAGCAACGCCAGGAGGACGAGATGCGCCGTCTTCTGGAAGAAGCCGAAAGGCGGCGGTTGGAAGAAGAAGCCAGGCTTCGGTTGGAAATGGCCGAGCGCAAACGGCAGGAGGAGGAGGAAGCCCAAAGGCTCGCTGTCGAACGAGAACGTCGGCACCACGAGGAAGAAATGAGACGCCAGCGGATGGAAGAGGAAGAACGTCGACGAAGGGAAGCCGAGGAGGAGGAGGAGGAAAAGAGGCGTGAGGAAGAGCGGCGGTGTCTCGAAGCGCTTCGCCTCCAACGTGAAGAGGAGGAGAGGCTTGTGCGGTTGAGGCAGTTGGAAGAAGAAGAGAGACTGCGTCTGAAAGAGGAAGAGGAACGACAACTTGCCCAGCTTTTACGAAAGCAGGAAGAGGAGGAAGCCAAACTCCGGGAAGAGAAAGAAAGAGTCAGGCGAGAGATGGAAGAGAAATCGCGTATGGAACTCGAGCGGAAGAAAGAAGACGAAGAACGGGCTCGCCAAGACGAAGAAAAGCGCCGAGCCGAACAGGAACAAAAGCAGGAAGTCGAACTGCAAATGCGCGTAAGTGTTGCTAGGAGGCTATTTATTTGTACAGTAGTTGTTTTCTTGGATTGTTTCGTGTTTGTCACCCTACGGTATATTACTGTTGACTTTAGATAAGACAACAGCAGATGTTGCTCGAACAGCAAAAAATGGAAGAACGGCAAAAAGCAGAATTGATTCGTCTTCAACAAAAAGCCCTCCTCGCCAAGCAACAAGAATTAGAGGAGCAGCAGCAGCAGCAGCGAAAGATTCAGCAGCAGCAGCAGGTAGCTAGCTACAGTTCATATTGCTGTACAACATGCAATGTCAATTGGTTTGTTCTTTCTCACTTGCAATTTCCCAAGTTGATGAATTGGGAGGAGAAAGAGCCGAGTGGTTGGTTCCACTTGGCCAGTGGTAGTTAGTTATTTATTGGCATCAATAACCTATTGGGTGTGTTTGTGTTTGTCGGTGCAGATGCTACTAGAGATGGAAGAGAAAAAGCGCAAGGAGGAAGAGCTCTTTTGCCTGCAGCAAGAAGCCTTATTTGCAAAGCAGAAGGAAGAACAGGATCGGCAGGTGGGATGCCATTTTGTTCATTAATTGGGAACTTGAAGGGGTTTTGGATACAGTTTGGTTTGTTTTTTAAAATTAATATAAGGAGAACATTTAACCGACTTGTAGCAAGGCTTACTTACGCCCGTCGTTTTAAGTTTCCAGCAGACCAAAGTAACTGGAATGATAATTATTGTTTTCTTTTGCATTACTTTTTCTATTTTTATCACTGTTGTTGTTGTTGTTTGGTTTTTTCCCAACGGAATTTCGAATTTTCTTTGTCTTGCTAAGGCTTTGATAGAGGAACAGCAAAGATTACAATCGCAGCCAACCCTCATTATGGTTGCACCCGGTTCCACTGTGACGGCTCAGTTGCCGCGTCCGCTCATGCAGCAGCAGCAGCAGCATCCCTCTGCAACGCAACTTCTTGTTAGACCACGTATGGGACTGCCTGCAGCCATGCCTCAAGTGTCATTGCCTTTGATGGGTGCTCCGCCTCTCCTCATGGATGGCAATCAAGTAGCTGCTCGTCTGCCATCTTCCGCATCTCCTCAGGTAGGCATGGATTTTGCTAGTCTAGTGATCATGTTGGCCTTGAAGAAAATTAACCGTCGAGCTTGTGACAGGTTGGCGAATCTTCACTGATGGGCCGACCGAGTGCGGACAGCATCGGCGGTGTGGGTGGTCAAGAAGCTGCCGTGCTGGTTCACCAGAACGTCGGAGATAAGCAGCACTGGCAGGAGGCAGAACTGCAGCAGAAGGCAAGTGCTGGCCGTGTTTCAGGTTCATCGTCATCATCCTTGTGATAAAGAGACTTAGACCTGTGTTTCATCACTAACAGGTGATTCAGCAACAGTTGCTTTTGGAACAACAAAAGGTTCTCGAAGCCAAGCAACAAGAGGAGGAGCTGTTTCGCATTCAACAGGAAGCCTTGATTGCCAAGCAGAAGGAAGTTCAAGAACGACAAGTAAGTTACAGCTGATCGATCGTGGGGCAGATCAGCTAAATAAATAGCTGCTTAGCGTTGGCGCATTCGTTCAACCAACTGACACTCGTGCCCCTTCTCTTCCAATCCTTGGTGTACAGTTATCTTGCGGTAACTTGGTTCGCAAACTTTTTGTTGATATTGTGCTGGTGAGGTTTGCATCCCTTCTATTTTGAGTACTTATTTATTGTAGGTCGAAAAAGTCATTGGGTCGTAGTTGTCATTTTTGGTTTTGTAGTTAAAGATTTTTTCGATGTTTGTTTGTTGGTCATCGGTGACTTGCACTGCCAAGTCGACACTAGCTTCCGTGCAATGCAATGCAATGCAACGCAACGTTTCAGTTGACAGATGCCATTTATCATTGCATTGGAAGTTGTCATTTCCAGGATTGAGTGTTGTAGTTTTATCAACCGGGGTCTTAGTGACTATCGCCGATAGTGTGCTCTTGTTTCTTCTTTTAATGTTTCGATTGATTTGTTTTTGATGAGGTACTGCAACAGAAACAGTTGTTGATGCAACAACAATTGATGGAAGAAGAAAAGAGGCGCAACGAAGAAGAGCTTTTTCGTGCTCAGCAGGAAGCGTTGATGGCTCAGCAGAGAGAAGATGAAGAACAGCAGCAGCAGCAGCAGCAGCAGCAGCAGCAACGGAAATTGCAGCAGCAGCAGCAGCAGCAGGTAGGCGATGGGTGGTTGCATTGATTGTATGTCTCCGCCAGTGATGCAAAAAGGCCACCTTGGAATAAGAGCCAAGTTGGGTCGTTGAGTGTCTTCAAGCCCTTATTGAGAGAATGTTAACTTGCAGAAGATTATTCTTGTGGTTCAACAGTACAGCTAATACATAGCTACGTCCAAATTTCTTTGAATAAACTTGGTGTTATTATGCTAGTGATTAACTTATTCAAGTTGTAGTGTTAAATAATAGGACTGTTTCATTCCTAGGTTTTAAATATAAATTTATCAGTAGTCCAATTTTGGCAAATTCGCTAGAAAAGTTGGGCTGTTTAAATTTTCATGAAATTTGGCAATACTACTTTCTGCTTCGGCTTAAGCTGATAAGTGTCTTGTTTTCATTTGCGTTACAGCGAATGCTGGAAGAACAGCAACAGCAACAGCAGCAGCACACTGCGTTGTCTTCGACTAGCTTAGGATTGCTACCTACCCAACTGTCTTCTTCGGCCGTCCCCCACCCCTCCATGGTGGGCACAGCTCCACCGAGGTTGCCACCACCACCCAACACTTTGGGCACACACCCCCTCATGCCGACGGTTGCCACTTTACCAGCACCTCCTCAATCTTCTCTTTCGATCAGGATGACAACGAGTTTGACTTCGTCATCGCAGGTAAACAAAACATTTTTTTACGCATTAGTCAATTTGAAAAAAGGTGGACTTTCATCTTATACAGCAGTCAGCTGTCTGAATCCATCTGCGGATTCAACTCAATATAGATCGAAAATGCTTTAAAAAAAGAGAGAGAGAGTACTCTTTATAGACTGATTATGCTATGCATCGTTTGCATGACCTTCCTGGGTTTGAAATGAAACGAGCGAATATACCATTTACCCATCACGGTCAATCACCTTCATTAGACAGTCTACAGATAGGCTGAACGGTAAAAAAGGCACGGGCATTATTTTTTACACGTAATTAATAATGGCACAAGTGGGAAACTCGGTAAAATTGGCACAACTGGAACAAGAGTTTTGTTTCCATACATTTGACTTGATTTGATCAAAAGTGTGCGAATTTTATTGGAAAGTATGCGAAAAATGTAGTTTGAAATTTAAAATTTGATTATTAAAGTGATCTTACTTTCATTTAAATATTAATCTCGACCCATTATTTGAGTGTAGCATTAATAATGATTATGCAGATTTAAGCAAGAAATAAAAAGCAATAAAGTTAGCTGGGGGAGGGGGAGAATCATCACTTTTTGGCTTTATCACTTGCACCTTTGTCTTCTGCCAGCCACTAGTCGAAAGTAGTTGGTACTTTTCACCTGATTATGAATATGAATTAGTTAATTGCCTCACCTTTCATAAATAATGCTTATCTACCGACCTGCCACCCGCTGAGTGTTGGACCAGAGAGACTCAGTCTCTACCTACTACTGTATTGTAGTCAATTTCTCAGCATGATGGCAACAACTAATTGTTTGTGGATCAATGTGCCATCTTAGCTTGTGTAATATCATTATGATTTTGTGCAATTCACCAATGCCAATGGCTTTTTTCTCTGTTGCAGCTGAGACCAAGTTCACCATGGGTGGGTTGTAGGAAAATTGTAATGAAAATTACAGTAAAAGGGTGACAAAGTTGAGTGTACGATTTTTAAAACGAATTTGTTTGCAAAAAAGCACTGCAAATTTATGAATGTGAGGCACAATAAGCAGAAGTGAAGAGAACTGAACTGGGCTATGGGCAATGTGTGAACGAAAGTGCTTGACATTGAGGTTAACATGAAATTTTTATTGGAATGCTGTCTATGTTATAGATAGGTTGAACCTATAGTGGTCGTTTTCAGGCCAAATGCTGGGTATCGCCTGTGACCCTGACTTATTCCCAATCCAAACAACTGCTGGAACAATTTCGTTAAACTGAAAATAAATCCTAAAATGCCAAAAACACGCGAAAAAATAAAAATAATAATAATAATCATCAGGGAATCGAACTGCAAAAAATAGCGTTCCGGTTCAGCAAATTGTATCGGTTCGCTTCGAACCGGTTTGGTAGACATGTTTCATGATTAAACATTCAATTTTAAACACTGATTAAACACGAATTCCATAAATACATCCTACATGAATACATATACATCTGCTTAGTATAGTACTTATACTGAAAAAACATTTTCATGTAGGTGTAAGGTGTACAGCCGGTTTAAGTGACGAGTCTCTAAATTCGTTGGTGTTTTTGAAATTGTACTTTTTAATTATAAATTATAAATTTATAATTATAATCAAAGTTAGTGAAATAATAATTAATCATTAGCATAGCATTAAAAAAATTATTCAAATAGATAGTAGTTTTGGTTTGTGAAAGATAGTTGATCCTTGGAGGTTAATTCAAGCAAGAAAGGATTTGATTAAATTCTCCTGAATGGTGACTTGTATAATAGTATGATTTTAATTTTAATTATAAATTATAATTCCTTGTCTGTTTTCGTCACGACAAAGTGAAAGATATGTATTACTGAACCGAAAAAGGATGAACCCCTATTTTTTACGGTTTAGTTTCGGTTCGGGTTCAAAGAAAAATACTGGTTTACGGTTTGGTTCCGGCTATTTAAATCGGTTTTTTTCGGTTTTCGGTTACGGTTCAGTTCCGGTTCGATTCCCTGATAATAATAATAATAATAATAATAAGCAACATAAAATTTAAGTAGGGCACTTGCACAGCAATGAATAACATTCTCACCAATTTTGAGAAAGCTGCCTATAAACAAAAACTGTGAAGTGCCCACCAATTCGAGGTCTAGTGCTAATACATAATAAACTAGGGTAGTTGTAGTTGAAAAGAAATAGTGAGTTTTGAACAACAGCTCTCTCTCTCTCTCTCTTTCTCTCGTTATTTTCTAGCAGTGAACACAATTCACAATCTCAAACTTAACCAATTCACCCTGGCTATCTGGCTGTACTTGGTTTCTAAAATGTAGTGTTTGCATGTGTGGGGAAATACCTCTTGGTATCCCCGACAGCATGTAATTTTTGGACAAAAATTTAGTCGTATTTTATTTTTGTAGCATGTTGTTTAATTTATTTACTGTACTGTTTTAAAAAATAGAATTTGGCAGAACCATTGAAACCTCCACCTTTGATGTCGTTAGAAGTTCCCAAACCACCTGACGATGTGGGAAAGGAGATCAAACTTCCACAAGCGCTGGAAAAGGCTTTGGCTTACAAAACCGAACGAGAACAACAAGTGGGGCTCAATCCGGAAGAAATGGACACAACAACGAACGGTGAGTCTTTGCCACAAACCTCCGTTTGTCCTCAGCGTGACGAATGGAATGGAATGGCCCAATAGAAATTACGCCAAACTGTCAATTCGTTGATGTTTGTTGTTTAGGTGCTGAAATAAATGTTCGAGACGATGCTGTTGAGGTGGACGACGAGGTCGAATACGAAGAACTGGTGCAAAAAAGGTCTCAGATGGCAAAGACTCGGCAGGTGAGCCAGCATTCGATGGGTATGGAATGATGCAAAAAACAACTCTTGTTAAGTATTGCGTACTAACTAGTTGAACCATGTTGTAGTCGAAAAATAAACGCCGCAAAGATAAGAAGAAGCGTCGTGCTAAAAATCGACAGTTGGAACTGAAGAAGCTGCAAGAACAGAAGAAGCAGCAGCAGCAACAGGAGGAAGAGGAGGAAGAACGAGAACGACAAGGCATCAGCTTGGGCGATGTTGAAGTGGAGTAAGTGCTGGCTTTGTTTTACCTTTGGCTTTGTTTCACTTTTCTCTCTTTTCCCCCAACCAATCACTAAGGTGGAAGGAAAGTTAGTAGTTGCTCAGTAGGCTATAGTGCGCTTTCAGGCATTCAAGAAAAGTTGAGGTGCCTATCTCCTGTCGAAAGCTTACCAGTGAAAGCTCGTGACTTTAGTTTGTGGGGGTGCTGTTTCAAAAAAAGAAAGCAGGAGTTGTTTTAATACACAACAAATACGGTGGGTAATCTTTTTCTGTTAACCGAGACGCCGCTTGTGGCTGGCATTTAGGCTTGGAGTTGTTTTTTAACGAACTTAAACTAGAGTCCATAGGTTAGTTTAAATAATGCATCCCATAATAATTTATCATTTTATCAGAAAATTAATGCATTTTTGTTTGCTTTATTTTTAAAAAAAAAAAGTCGGGTAGGTCATTGCAAGATCGATCAACATTGGTATGGTACAATAAAAACGATAAAAACTTGATCAATTTTCAATATAAATCGAAAAAACACCGGACTTGTTGAATGATCGAGAGTAAACGCTGAAAAACAGCACTGGCTTTATTTAACCTAAAGTGGAACCTTAACCGATTAAATCCACCAGTCCAGCTTGATCCGAATCTATTCATTATTGTTACTGCAATAGGATTATTAATCACTAGGTTTAAACCCGTCAACTTGACGGGAAAGTTGTTTAAGCTCCTATTGCTGTCTGTCGCAATATTCGTTCCAGTTATTTATTTATTTAAAACTCTTAGTCATGGCTAAGCCATGTATACCACGTGTTATAAACAGGAAGTGACGGAAGCTCACAAGGTAAAAAACCTTTCCATATTGCGCAGATAAACGATAACAATGCAACGCAGACAGACAGTGGCTAAGTTCACAATGCAGCTTTTTTCCGCTTATAAGCGCTAACATTTGTGCAGTTACTGCTACAACGTGACCGACTTGTTAGTGCTTATAAGCGAAAAAAGCT
>JAQIWH010004449.1:0-16974 GCA_034695005.1 Cryptops parisi | reverse complement strand
AAAAACTAGCAAGTCATTTGACCGTGAAAAGAGTAGCTAAAGACCTTTCTCAAGTGCGTTGCACCAACTTGACCGAAAGTTGTTGTCAAATGTGTATCATAGAAACCCGGTTTTTCCTGTTGCCATCTCATAACTTCTAATGACCAAAATGTCTACCTCTTTATTCACTATTACTGTTATTATTAATAGCAATGTAAGAGATGGAGAAAAAAAAATATAGGCCAAACAATTTTTTTTTGTCGCAAAGGCCGTTTCCTCGAAATTCGTCCAGCTACCGGTGCACTCATTGACCTCAATTGTTCTTTCACACTTGTCAATCAAAGTTCAGCTTCAGCCATTGTTGTTGTTTCGTTGATGATACACGTTATGAACGGTACCTCCGTTATTTTAGTAAAATTGTTTTGTAGACGTTAGTTATTATACGTTAACAACAAGAAATAAGCCCCGTGGTCGGTATGGTAACCACGGAGAGTCGAGAATTAAACCCTCTGTTTACACTCATGTTGCTTCGCAACATTATATTTTTTTGTTGTTGCGGTTTTTCACTACGTCGAGTGACAACTGAGTTGTTAATGATTGGCTGTTAGTTAATTCTATTACAAGAGTAAAACGGTCACTTACCATCGGCGTAGTCGGGTGGCAATAGACGAGCGTAGGGAAACAACGATTGGCCCCAAGATGGATTGGCGACGTTGTTACAGAAGCCGTCGTAGGTCCGGAAACGCTCACGAGCGCAATCCGCGAGAAGTCCCATGTCCGGATACTCCGGTGGGCGCCAAGGATCCGGTTTGTGTTGCTCGTGAGGATACCAGAAATTGGTGAATTTGTTCACTAGATCCGAACTTTCTCGAACAACTAAAAGGAAAAAGAAAACACAATATTTTTTTCCATTAGCACGTGAATTCCATAAACCACGCAACTTGATCACATTGACGCGATATAAAATAGGTTAACGTAATTTTTAACCGATTAATTCTTTTTAAATTATGTTTTTAACCATTTAACGCTGAAGAATTACGGGTGGTTGATAAATTAGCCATCAGAGATTATAAATAATAATAACAATGATAATAATAATAATGATGATGATAACAATAATAATAAATACTTTGTGTGTAATTTGAGTTGATTTGAGTTTAACGTGCCGAATCAAATTACCGAGTGTTTGTCAGGAATTTATTGTTTAATACTAGTTCGATCTTTATTTACCGCGCGCTTATTACGTTTCCTATTAAGTTCGGTGTTAAGTGAAAATCGTTTTAAATGAAATTCGTAAAAATGATTTTCAAGCATACTTTTTATATAACGTCATACAAGCATACACGTATGTACATATATAATGCCAAAAAAAAAAAAATCTATTCTTGATTATTGCACGTTTCGATTTCTGCGAAACTCGATTTCATTTATGCCATCTTGAGTAATTTCGATATTCAATTTATGCGTGTTTTGTGTAATTCCATTTTTGATTTCTGCACGTTTCGATTGATGCGAATTTTGATTCATGCTGATTTATGTATAATTAAATTGTAGCGATGGTTGAGTAATTTGATATTTGATTTATGCGAGTTTTGAGTAATTCCAATTTTGATTCTGCAATTTTAGATTTCTTATTTATACATATATATTTATACATATATGCGATTTTTTACTAGGTAACTTTTGATTTATGCGGTTCTCGTTTTATGCTTTTTTTTTGGTACATTAGATTTATACAGTATATATTCTCATAAACGACTGTATACGTTCAATTTCAGCTCCATGACAAACTCACGAGTGAAACATACAGAGTATAATTAATAAGGTTTATATATTCTATAAACTTTTTTTGTTAAAAAAGTTCTAAGAGCCATGTTTGGATGGAGTCGATATGTTATCGTATTAAACAAATCATTTTTTTACACATTAATTTTGAGAAAAATCATTTAATGACGTAAAACCGTGTTTTAATAAAAAATATTCGTGTCATTTGGCAAAAAAAAATCCTACGTGTTAAAAATGATATTCGAATTCGTGGATCACCTATACATAATAATTGATCGTAGTCAAAAGCAACATTATTTTTTGTTTAGAGAGACGATCGACTTCATTAGACATGATGAGATTGCATGTTCAAAAATACGTTTAAATTTGAAAGAAAAAGTGCGAAAATCGTGATTTAAACTTCTTTTCCTGTACGTTACGTCAAAAAATTCGAACAATGAAGGGGGAAAAAATTAATGTAACCACTGATAGGTGAAAGTGAAAAATGGAGGAATGTAACCCTAATTATTCATGGTTGAAATAAGAACACCTACGGACGTGAGACTTTTCTTCACTTTCACACACTCACTATCACTTTGGGTAAACCGAAAAAAGTCATCGACTTACTTAACATGCAACACGCATAAACGATATAAACTAGTTAGAACGTAAAATGTTGTTAATTACTCGTTACAGCTGTAAAATATGACCCAACTAAGCTGAACTTCCCAAGTTAGGTTTTAATTGTAAATATTTAGATGACGTCATAATTATGTGAACTGATTAAATGTACGATAATCATTTATAGTTGAATACATTTTGTAGTGAAAATTAAGTAGACTTGAAAAATAGTTATTATATAGTCTACTGTAGGTAGGCTATCCACAAAATTGCGACAATTTTGCGTATACTTGAAACCAATCATTTACCTTGTGATTTAATTATTTCTTTGAAAATGCAGTTTGTTACAAATTACAGGTTGATTTTTAAACGTTAACAATATCGTTTACAATATAGAGTAAATTGCATCGTTTCTAGGTAATATCATTTTTCTGATATTAACCGTGTGCTCGTTGTTTTAATTTTGTTCGTTGTAGGAAAAACAATTTTTTTTGCAGAGATCGGATTTCGTATCTATGCTCTTTTTATATTAGCTTCACTTGTGAGTAATCTGCGAATTAAACATATGCTGCCATCCGTTGTTTGAGAATATACTGTGCAGTTTAGTGTATCATAAACCCATGAAACGAGAACCGCATAAGTCCTTCGCATAATAAAAAATACCGTATCAAGTATATAAAAAACCGTATCAAGTATATAAAAAAACCGCATATGTAACTAAATAAATCAAAAATTGAAGAAAAAAGGGAATTCAAAACTCGCATAAATCAAATATTGAATGACTCGCATAAATTTAGATTCGCATAAATCGAGACGTGCGGAAATCAAAAATGGAATCACTCAAAATTTGCATAAATTGAATATCGACTTATTCAAAGATTGCATAAATTTTAATTCGCATAAATCGAAACATGCAGGATAATGGATTTTTTTATACAGTACATCTGTAAATGACAGTGCCTCTATAAAAAGTGTGTTTAAAAAGCATTTTAATGTACTTATTTTTGTGTGTGAGATCTCGTTGTAGGAGTAGCTCGTTATAGGAGGCTCGAGTGTAATTGTTATTTGTGTTTGTTTGTTTTTTGTTAATTCGCGTTAGTGATGAAATTGTACAAATGAGAACACCGTGGTCATGGTCGCTATTTTTTGTGTCATTGAAAACGGTATTTTCTTCCTGCGTGAATTCCGAAAGGATTTCAACCGCTACTTAGTGGGTGTACACAACTCTGTACTCTATTATAGTAGGCTTTTGTACGGAACGCACTCGACTCGAGACTTTTTCCCCTTGTTCACACTTGGCAGGCTTTCCGCATCACTCACTTTGAGCGATTCTCAACTGTTTGAGTTGCAATGCCTCATGGGTAATCGAGGGAACGCGCGTCAATGACGTCACCGTTTATAACCCATTCAAAGCTATTTTTTAATTTAATTTTATTTAAAAATTGTGTTGTTTGTATTTTTTTTTAATTAAGAATTGTTTATCATATTCATTTTTGATAATATAACATTATTTTTTTATCACATACATTAATTCGTGTTTTATTGAAGTTTATTATAAATATTTTTGTTGAATTTGAATTTTTTGAATTTATATATATATGTATTGAAAAATGTGTGTTAATTTTATAATACGTATATAAAATTTTAATATCTTATTTATAATTTTTTTTTTATAATTTATTATTTATTTATTTACCGGTATTTATTTTCATTTACACAATCTAATTGAATGAAATTCGGATAAAAAGGTAAAAAATAATTGTATAACCTATATTACGGTGGATTCCGTTTATATATTCACGGATAACGTTATCAATCGGTTATTGTTATCATAGTCAGTCAATCTCATAACACTGTTTAAAGTTATCAACCGGTTATTATGATCAAATAGCTCAAGTCCCAAAGTGTTTATAATGACCGAATTTCACTGTATTTATTTAATTTATTATTTTTTATATGTATTTTCAATATTTTAAAAATTTTTGATATTAATTTTTTTGTATTGATGAAGTTTTCTACATTTTTTCTAGTGTTCATTAAATTTTGTATTATATACTCATTTTTATCATTTTTGCTAGTTCGATATTATAAATTTTAAAATAATTAATACCATGACACAGATTTTAAACCACTGAATATAGTATTTCACATAGGTAATTTTGTATATAAATCATAAATATCGATATATTTTTTTTTTTTACAATTAAACATTTTGTTTTTGAAATTTCAACCAGCGATGTCATAGTTTGCATCACTATAACTATTTAATTTTTTTTAATTATTTGTTAACAGTACTAGTATACCTTGTACTTGAACTACATCACGTTAACTATAGTTAACTAGTCCACAGTGGGTAATAAAACAAATTTAGATTTTTCAAGATTAAATAAAAACGATGTCAAGTCTTAAAAATTGGGTTGATTTCACATATGTATATATATTTTTTTAATATCCCAAAAGACTATTTCCCAAGGTTCCAAAAAAAACAAAAAGTAAATTTGTAACTTAGGAATGAAAAACAAAAATAAAATCGCCATGAATAAACAAAAGTCCTAAAATTCGGGTTCATCATCTCGAGCACTCGAGTTTACGATGCCAACAAAACTCGAAACCTTTGGTGGACATCAACTTGTCCTCTTTTCACTCCTCACCTTAGGTGACTAGCCTTTTCCATTACATGATACAAAACTCTACTATACATACAACTAAACTATTCCTTTCATTCTCAGTCGTTCATTTTGTTACAAAAAACAATAACACTATTCACGCTGGCTTTGCATATTGGGTTGTAAGGTGCTGACCACACCCTGAAACTTTTTAAAAATACTTTTCTTTTATTTTATTCTATTTTTTTGTGTATAATTACAAGTTTGTTATTCGTCTTCCACGCACGTTTAATTTTTTTGAGGTACATTCCTTTATGTTTTTATTTTATTTTGAAGTGATCACAAGTGTCAGAAATGAGAGCAATAAATGGCATACGCCATAGATCGCAATGTATTTTTTTATAATTATATTTTTATTTTTTCAATTGATGATTTTTATTTCGTTCTGGGTCATACATGGCTGGTTATAAATTAATATTTTACTTAAAAAAAATACATATATTAAAATATAAACCGGTTTGATTTTTATTAGTATACCTACCATCCTACACATCATCCCATTTTTTTTAATATAATCAATTTATTTTTTTATATTCGATAATTAATTATTCTAAAAACGAAGTTCAAATAGAAACCGGATTTTTTCAGGGCGCAGTAGCGCTAGCGGCTACGGTTTCTACGTCTGAAAAAATCCGGTTACTATTTGAACAACTTTTATTTTATTATTTTTAAAGAGCATTTTTTTTCACATATATTTTATTTTCTTTTATTAAAATTTGGGAGGAAATGGTCTAGTTTTCTTTTATATTATTTTGTATTCGATTGAGCTTAAGATTTTGTTTCCTTTTCAACGTGTATACAGAAATATATAAAAGGAAAAGGGAAAGAAAATTTGAAACTGTTGAGTGATAATAATTGAGCATGATAGCAACAACAATAACTAGTACTACTACTAGCAGTACAGTACCCCAAAAAAATGGATACGGTTCAGATTTTTTTCACAACTATCTATTTATTTTGTAAGCGTAACAAATTCGAACCAAATGAGTATTTTTTTTTGTAAAGGTCACTTTTCGACCTCATTCAATGCGCGATACATAAAAAAAAAATCGATATTTTTTTTTAATATAAGATAATAAAACAAAAACACTTACTATAGTTGAAAAAAGTTTTCGGATGGTACATCCCCTGCGTGTGGGTAGATAATAAACAGGCTATTAAAACGATAGCCACCACGTGTTTCATAGGATGCCTGGGAAAAAAATAGGGAATTTATTAAATTTGGAGAAAAATAAGTTATTTAAGTTATTTAGAGCGAATAGTTGATTATAATGTTTTGTTTGTTGTTAACTAATGACCTTTAAGTATTAGTAGCAAGTTTTGAGGTCTTGGTTTTTGTTGTTGTTTGTTTTTTTTTTTTTGTTTTTGGTTGATAGGCGACATTATTTGATATAATGAGAAAATAAAACATTTTTTTGTACTTTTCAAACAAAAAATACATCTTATAGCCCAATTGTTCATTAAACGCGTAGTTGTTTCGAAATTGAGGTAAAACGTTTTTTTGTACAAGTGTTTTTTTTTTGTACAGTTAAATGTATTTCATTATGTTTTTTTGTGTGTGAAATTGATCAATGTTTTTTTTTAAATAAAATTGTCAATATAGGTCTATATAAAAGTATATTTTAGTAAATCAAACATGTTATACAAGGTGATCAAAATTTGGATGAGCGGTATTGTGCGCGGATCACCTTGTATAAAAGAAACTATAAGTAACGTATCAATGTATAAGAAATTGAATGGTTATATTAATTACTAGAGGATATAAAAATAATCGATTTAGTAACTAAATTCTATTACACTGTGGTTTGTCTTGTACATTATCAACGTTGAAATTAAAATTGATAATTTTTTTTTAAATAAATGTATTTTAAAAACTGATTTATAAACATTTATTATAAATTAACAGTATACTTAAGTTATATATGTTTAAATACAGTGTATAGGGTGTTCGAAAATTATCTTACTACTTTAATACTATAGTATCCGCAGTTGTGACTAGTTTTCGGACGTCCGGATAAAAATGATGTATATGTATATAAAATTAAAAATTTGCATTTAACATTAAAACTATCCTATTTTTGTATTCATTCGAATTTAATTATTAAAAAAATCGGTGTTAATTAAAAAACTTGTTACTGAAAGGGAAAGAACGCGAAGTTGTCACACTAAAAAACCGTATTGCAACGGTGACACTTTTTTTTGTCAGGATTGACAACGCTAATAATAACTAGTCAACAAAATGACAATACTTACATGATGGTTGGTGATGAAGGAAACAGTAGAGTAGACAAAGTCGGTTTTATCCACTAACAATTCTATACTACCATGTGTTTAAAATCCTTGCACCTTGACACAGGTGGTGGTGGTGGTGATGAAAAGTGTGGTTTTGTTTGTTTGTTTGTCGAGTCTTGGTCAAAATGTTTCAGGGATCGAGGACCTGGAGTTGAAATGAAAAAATCCCTTCGCGGTTGGCGATCAGAAACAATTCTCTTTGCAAGTAAGCGCCACATTTCGCTAGACAGACCTTTTTAAAACTTGGTGTCGAGGGTGGACCTCCGCTTTTCGACCAATCACGAGCCAGTGTTCTTCGAAAGTGGTTCTTTACTTACACTGTACACGAATGAAAGAAAAAAAAAGCTTATAATAGGGGAAAGAGTTACTACTGCTCGTGAATTTTAAGTGTGAACGTCTAGAAAAAAATGGTTTTTAATGGTACTATTGTTGATGATTTTTTCGTGGTAATTTATATATGGTTTGTGGTTTATTAGAAAGAGGTTAGTTAAGTTGTACGGTAACTATCGGAGTTTAGGTTCAAGTAACGTTAGTTCCTGTTGTTGTTGTTGTTGTTGTTGTTGTGCTATACTTGCTGCTATAAGTCATTTTTATACAGGGTGTGACAAGGTTTTGAATCGTGAATTAAATTAATGTATAACTAATTTAAACGGGAAATATGTTCCTTATTTGTAGCTAATTTAGAGGTGGTTTCGTGTATAGCTAATTAAAAACAACTTCAATGGCTATTACAAAAATGGGTGCTTAAAGTTTTGTTGACCACCTCGTTTGGGACACCACTGATTGAGACCATTTGTACTACTTGACATGTTGCTAATTGCTTTTTTACTATCTTTAACTTACCTAAATTGAAGATCACGTATGAATTCCAGTTTAGGTTAGTTACAAAAAATGATAAAAATGAGGTGCGCGGTTAACCCAAAAATACCCCAAAATAAACATTGTCTTTCAATCGTTTCCGTTTTATCACTACGTAAAATATTTAACTTTTTAATATTTCAATTCAATGAATTTCTGGTATTTTTAAAAAAAAATGTATACATTTTTATGACTATTGAAAAACAGAGGACTATTTTTTGCTTCGTTGCTCGATTCCAGAAAAAAGTTTCAAATAGTGCAATTAAAAGCGTACAATTTTCTTAAATTAAGGTCAACTTGTGGCCATCTTTTAACCTTAAACATAGCAAATGAGCTGAAAACAAGATATAAAGGTCAACTCTTTTTTCTTATAAAAAACAAAAATCCCATAGGAAAAAAAAGTACATACAACATAAACCAGAAATTTTTCTGTCAGTCATCCTCTTTCTCATCCGCCTATCAACACCGCTTTTAATCGACTATCAATCACCATCGTCGTTACAGGTCACTAGATGACAATTAACACCATCCTCAGTCTGTAATTAAACGGTATTTTACTCGTTCTAATGAGTGACCTTAATGTGAAGTTATATCTCCGACTTTGCCGTGTTGAAGGCTAAAAGAGTTTTGTGCGAGTGAATAGTACAGTAGTAGTAGCAGTACAGTAGTGTGCGTTTGTATAGTATGGCAAAGTATGATGGCAATGACCTAATCTTTGAGAAGCTGTTCGTGATGATAATTGTAATAATAATACTACGTAATAATAATGATGATAGTAGTTAAGCTTATACAATAGAAAGATAAAGACTTGCTCGATGCAGGTGAGGTAATGCCTCATTACTCGATAGCACGCTGGAAAGTACCATTGTGAATTAATGAACTGGGTTAAATAGTCTTACATAATCAAAGAAATGTAACATTTTTTTTGGTGAGCATTTATGACGATTCAACTGTGTGTACTGACAAAAAATTACTTAAACTGAAGACTTTTTTTGTTTGTTGATTCACTCGCCGGTATCGTTGTTTTGTAAACAAGTTCGTTTTGGTCTCGGTTCGTATCTCATTCCACAAAATCTTCTTAATCATCCACAATTTCTTCCATTAAGAAGAAATCTTCTTAATGGATTGTTGGATTTTTTTTTTGATCAAAAATATAAACAAGTATTAATTTATTTATTTTGTTTTTGTAAACAAATTAGTTATTAATATTACAATTATTAATATTACAAAAATATTATTTTATTTATTTAATATCTTCTCCGTCCCAAAGGGACAAACAGGCATACAAATGGTATAGAAAATAGTTGAAATGGTATAGTGGAACACTCCAAATAAACATTACAAATCAGTTGCTTAACAATGGAGCTCTCAACACGCCATTATTGTTACCGACGAGGTGATAATTTTGCACGTGACCACTGTTTAAATGCGTAAAATCAATGTTTTTAATGCACGTGATCATTATTTTCATGCACATGACCATTGTTTTAATGAATTTGATCATTGTTTTCATGCACGTGACCCTTGTTTTAATGCACGTGGTCATTCTTGTAAGGCACGTGCCCATTTTTAAATGCACGTGATCATTGTTTTTATGCACATGACTATTGCTTAAATGCACGTGGCTATTCTTTTAAGGCACGTGACTAATGCTACAATTCACGTGACCCAATGCATACCACTATTGTTTTTTGTGTTTTGAATTGTTTATTTCTAGTACAACAAAGTTTGAAATGTGTTGGTTAATTTCATTATGCACGTGATTCATTTTTCAAATCCAAGACTCACGTTACAGACGAGATGACACCCTCTTTCCTGCTTTTTGTTCAAATTTGAAAAACAAATGCTCTTCGTCTTTAAGGACACACCGTTTTTGATGAGGAAATTCGAGCAATTTGTCAACGCTTGTAAACTTCAGCTTCTTGCAACCAGTTTTCATCTTTTGGGTAAGAAGCTGACGTCGCAGTTGTCCACCAATTGCTCCACTTGTCACATCAAAAATTGTTTGCAGAAAAGGCCTTAACGAATAGGAACAATTGGTGATGTTCAATCGTAAACTTTGAGTAAGATAGGCAAATTTTTTATTGATATTTCTGCGCCAACCCCATTGGTTGTTTAGTTTTGAGAGTTATGACTGTGAAAACAGAGTTTGACAAACAAGGAAGTAGTATGGCAAAAAGTATATTTATTCGCATTGTTTAATCATTTTTACTCTACTCGTTATCGACTTTGCCTTCAACTTTATCATTGAAAACAAGGTTAAACAGTCGTGCTCATCCAAAAAAACTATTTTCATATTCTCGCAAAAATAGGGAAGTGAAATATCGCTTGTTCGTAATGTTTCATCACCTTGGAATTCAATTATCAACGCTGAATAGTTTGTTTTTTGTTGCCTTCATTTAATTTGATTTCGAATGTAAATTGTGGACACAAAAGGGGGCGACTTGTCTTTTTTGTTGGTTTACGCATTTGTAGTCATTTGGAACCAAACCAAAATAGATGACGACGTCGCCACCTGTGGACACTATTGACTTGTCAATCAACCACTTTTGTTCATTTCCTTCTCTTCACGCCTATTCATTATAATAAGACGAAAAAGAGAAAGAAAATACCTTCATCCTTCAAAGACTACCAAAACCTACAGACCGAATTTCCCCTTTAAAACACATTAATATATTTAGAATAATTTTTCTTCTCGAGATGCACGTATTCAGCTCAAATTTTCGTGTCAAAAAAAGCAAATGTCAAGCAATTTTAATTTATAATATTTATTTATTTTTTTTTCGCTCGTAATGAACAGATGAGGTAAATAGGGCTGATTACACTCAGCAAACCCGGAATTGGCCTTTTAAGTTTTTCTTGTTGTCATATACATTTTGTCATCGAAAAGACTAACAACCTCGTGGTAAATATAAGTGTTGTGTTCAATAACATACGGAAGTGAGTCGAGTGGCAATTTGTCTTTATAGGTTTGTATAAAAATGATAACAGAACTAGTCAGTGAAACTTGATTTGGTTTACATTACGTATGAAAAAAAAGAGACATAATGTTAAAATTGACATTCGCCCACTAACAGACTTTTCGTAGTAAATAGAAAGGTTAACATTCTGAATTTTTTATTCGAGATTTTAAAAAACACAAAAACAACCGTAGACAGGTTTAGTGTGTTGGCCAAAATGAGTTTTAAGTTTAATGGAAGTGGAGTACTCGTTTGTTTTTAGGACTAATTAGAAAAGGGATTTATCAGGGTCGTCCATCAATCTAAATTAGCATAGGCTAGGTTAGTTGATGACATAATTTTTTTTCTTCTATCAATTTACGATACATAAATTATCGTTGACGCGATTTCATCACACGCTGATTAGGGTTTCAAAACGAGTAGAATAAGTTATTTTAAGTTGGTTTTTTTCTTCATTCATAATGCACGTGGCTCGTTAAGTTTATGGTTTGTTTGAACATTATAAATTATATGGAGTTGCGTAATTTTTTTTTTAATATAGAAAATATAGAATAAAATTACTATAAAAATGACTGACTTTGAATAAAGGTGACTAGTGGCTAGTCGAATAAAGATGACAATCAACGCAGTTGATTGATTGATGACTCGCATCTGGTTGGTAAGATGCGAGTATGGGCTACAGTATTGTTTTTAGTACAACTTTCTGGTTTAATGCTTGTAGTACTTGATACTTTGATACTGTTAAATAAAAGGTTGTAATAAAATAAAACAATAAGTAATAAAATAAAGTAATAAATAGTAAAATAACAGTCAGTTTCGATTTGGATATCACAAGTACACTTTTATTGTACATTTCACTACCTGTAATCTTGTTTTTAAATTGCTTCTTCTTTATTTCATGCCATGATATATTATATTTTGGTAGAATAGGTATATCATGGTTTTACCAAATTATTTTATTGAATTTTAAATTATTTTTAACTATAAATATACATTGTACTGAGTGGCGTGTCCATATTTCATGAGCATATGAACATATGTGAACATTTGTGAACATATTTCTTAGAGGAAATATGTTCAGTGGTCTTAAAAAATTAACTCATAACTCAATTAAATACACACCGAGTCTGGTGCTAAATTTAGTGTTAATATAAATTTACTCTAAGAAAAATTAAATCATATTTAAAATAATTATAGAAAGTTATAGCTGTAGTTTAATAAACGTCGATTGATAACTTAATGATGTCTGGTTCAAACGACGTCAATATTTGTTGAGTTAAAACTATTATTGCGTTTCCAAAAGTATAGCATTTTTACATTATTCTACTATAATTTTAAATACAATATTTTAAAAATGTATATGTTATTTTGGTTTTGTTGAAATTAGAATATTCAGACGATAAACTGTATTTAAAAAACACTCAACAATAACCATAGCTAAGTAATGGATCACTGCACTCCCACAGAAATTTGAAGAACTATATTGTTTATCATGTTTTATTCTTCAATTTTTCATCGTAAAAAAAACAATAGTATACTAGAAAAACAGATGCTAAGTATAAAATACATTAAATAATGAAAGTGAAGTCGATATTGTACTCAATTAATCACACCTAGCCTTGCCTTTTTTTTCATTTTTTATTTTTACTTCATTAACGATGATGACTTGCAAAATGAATGAGATGGGTATTATTGTGTAACGTTAACGTAACTAAAGTCATTAAAAACGGAATCACAAAACAAAAACACTGAATTGGACATCCCATACTCTATAATTTGTTATTAAATGATCACCTATATACAATATATAAAAAAAAAGATGACATTGATAGTTCAAGTGATCATGTGGTAGGTTTTATATATATATATATATAAATATGTTTTTTAAAAAGAATAGGATAATAAGTCGACCTTGTTTTTGTTGGTCTTTTTTATTACCTTCGTGGCATTTTCAGATTGCAATTACTCTTGCTACTATTAGAGTGGAAAGTTTTTGCTGTAATTATATACTCTCCATTTTCTCTACAGGTTTGGAGACAATATGTGTTTGGGTAGAAATATTCATTTTTTTTTAAAGAATTTTTGTTTAAAAAATAACGGGTTTATAAAAATGACCAGTTTGTGTACCGACTCATAGTAAAGCTATTCATGTTGGGGATTTTTCACTTTGGAATTTATGGGAATTTTGTAACAGCGGGTGAAATGGAAAATAGAACATTTGAAACGTTCGTTTTATCTGTATAGTAGTTGAGATTGGCATCGAAATAGAACTTGGTGGGGTTTATGTTTTTATGTGCGTTTATAATGAGAATATTGTTATTATTATTCTTAAGATTGGTTGAAAATTACTTGTGTATTATTTATCATTCATTGTTTTTTTTATAGGTTGTGGTTCGCTATTTATTTAATTACTATCTATGGTGGACACCATTTCTGAAAAATCGTGTAAACACTTCGTTTCAGTTTAACGTTAACAAGTACATTAAAAATGGATTTTTAAGAATACGCTTTATATATAGCTTTGCTTTATACGAATTTTGATTTATGCGATCTTTCAGTTATTCGATATTTCAATATATGCATAAATCCATTTTTGAGTTCTGCGAATTTCGATTCGATTTATGCGAATTTTGTTGGACTTGTGTGGTTTCGATTTATGTTTCTCATTTTATGCGATTTTTGGTTCATCGGACTATATTATCATAAACACTTGTAGATGGCAATATACGTTCAATCCACTGCTCACTCACTGACAAGTGAAGCTAATATAAAGAGTATAAAAATGTCAACAGTTAGTAGAATATGACATGTGTGTATGGTATGACACACATATAGTGTATAGCTTGAAATTGAGTATAACTGTTCAAACTCTGAAAAGTATCATTTATCGTTAGTGACAAAATTGAATGGAATCTGTCGTCAACCACCATTTATAAGTTAGCCTGGTGAATTAATAAGAATAACTCATTATATGGGTTGTTGATTTACCATGACTACAGGATGATAGTTGGCGACTGGTAAGTTGTGTCAAGAGGAAGTTAGAATTATTGTATTCGAGATTCAGGTCGATATTTGAGATGTTACTCGATTTTGAAAAGATTATCATTTCTTGACATGAAATATTTGAAAATAATTTTTGTACGATTAATTTTGTCACGTTACTTTGTCACGAGTTTCAGGATGTTCTAAACGTTTCAGTCGTACAAAATTAAAAAAATATATTTAGTTCCATGTTATTCTCACCCATTTACCCATTTACGTTTTTTGTATATTTATTAATTTTTTTTTTTAAAGAAAAAACGTTTCATTAAACCCCACAAAAATTGTTTCCTCGCGAATAACGAAAACAATATCCGTTGAGTTTAATGATAACTACTATGTAAAAAAAAATATTTTAAAAAGAATATTTTTCACGCTCGTGTAATTTGTCGTACAATGAAAGCTTAGTCATGAAAAAGTTGTACCTTTCTCAAGGTTTTCGTAAATTTGTTGAAATTTAATTTTTTCTTCTTTTTATATCAGTCGGTTATTGTGCTTTCTAGTCGATGTTGAGAACAATAATCTCTCGATTATCTTCACGCTTGATTCGTTAGGCCAGGTGGAAAACCTGAAAAGATCAATGAACCATGCAAGCGCGGCTGATTGGCTGAAAATGACCACGTGTGGGAAAAAATGGATTTGTTCATGAAATTCGTGCGTTTTACTACTCAGAATTTATTGTCGTTTCCAACTTTGTTGATTGTGCGAATAACGAATACAGTATTTCATACAAAATAATATAATTATAAAATTTGTTATTTTATTTATTATTGAAATGTATTAAATTTATTAATATAATTTGTTTATTTATTATTTTTATACTGTATCTATATTTAATTACAAAAAATATGATAAAGTGATATTAGAAAATTTTTAATGTAAATTTAGTGAATATTATACAAGAGAAAACTATTTCAAGTTGACAATTCCATTGACTCGGTATACAACGTACAGGTGATTAAAGCGTAGTTTCGATAATCCATCATATCGATTGTTTACTCATAGCCTACAAAGAAATAAAATAAAATAAAATAAAATAAAATAAAAGAAAGAGAAAGATAGTTTCTTTCTTTGTAGGCTGTGGTCTAGATTTTGTGTGTGTTTAGATTTTTAAAAAAAACTTTGAACAAAATACAGGAAATGTAAGTTTCGCTACTATGCGACGAGAGAAACTACTTCCAGATGCTCGTTAAAATGGAAAATATTTCGAATTTACGCGATTTTGTAGCGCATAAGTGAAATTTTGACAACTTCACGAAAATTCCAATACATCAATAATAATTGTAATTATCTGTGCGTATATTTGTTATAAACGCTTTTTGTAGCATCCTATCACTAGATGGAATTGGTTCTACTCGTAAAAAAAAATGTTAATTTTGTAGTTATTTATTTTATTTTATTTTATTTTTAAATCAAACAATCAATCTAAAGTTTACTACCCCATGTTACAGCACGGATTTACTTTTAGTTCTTTGATAAACGTAGCGATATTTCGAGTAATCGACGATAACGATTTTTAAGCTTTTTGGAACCTTGATTCGCAATACACGAAGTGCTCGATGTATACGAGTTTTCGCTATTATGCGTCGACATAACTCCTCTCAGATGCTTATCATAGACAAGAAAATTTCGTTATTACGCGAGTTTTGAGCCGTGATAATTAAGTGACTAAATGCTCTTCATGAACATTTTGACATGTGATAGGCCTATATATGCGATCTGAGATTCGAATTTAGGAATTTGCGTAGAACATCTACGTTTTGCGAGGTTTCCGCACAACTCCAGTCTCGCATAACTCGAAGTGCATTCCTGAAGCGCCCATCCATTTGTCTCAGGGAATAGGTTCCTGATTTTTAAGTAGATTTTAATGAGTTTCCTTATCATGTTTAACGAGTGGTATCGTGTGCTTGACGTGACATTTCTCAATATCACGTGCGTGGTTGGGTGTTGATTTATTGAACCTTTTATTTGCTTAATTTATCTTTGGCAAAGAACATTTTTCACAATACATACATACTCAACATAACACCACGTCCGATTTTCCGTAAATAAAAAATATTTATCGCTTCCGAATTTCGCATTCCGCGGATCACGTGATCTAATAGCCTACCATGTTTTCTTTATAATATCACTATTTTTTGTTTTAATTTGCTATTATTATTGCTAATTTTCATCATTAATCGATACAAAAAAACAAACAAACCGGGAAGCGAATTTTGTAGGTTACTTTTCAAATTTTTTAATTTTAATTTCATTAGTTGATGTATTCTTTTCACATCCCTGTTATAAACGAAGAGATAAAAATCAATTTTTAGTGTTAATTATTTTTAACAATTTTTTTATATATACTATGTTTCCTTATCTGTGTTAGTTTGTTTTTAAGTCTGAAAAATGTGATGTGACTATTCCCACTTTTTATTTTGTATTAGTCCTATTAATTGCTCCTTTTAGTATTCATGCGAACTTTCTTTAAAAGATTAAAAGATTTTTTAGCTCTCGTAAAAGAAGATTAATACGATTTAATCTTAAGATATTTTTTTTTGATTGTCATCATATATATGTATGTATGTAATACATTTTTAAAAATAAATCGTGATCCAGTTTCAAATTCTCTTTTATGATTATCCGAAATTTTATTGTTCGTTAATCATCACTCGTTGAATCCAATCAATTGTACAATGAGAACGCATTTTACTTTTTGTTTTTAATTAGAATTACGTTTATTTAGATTTATAATAATTTTCTAAAAAATTTGATGATAAATTAAATTTCATAATTAAAGATAAATTGTACAG
>JAQIWH010004448.1:0-16979 GCA_034695005.1 Cryptops parisi | reverse complement strand
CCCTGTAAAATTTAAAAGTGACGAAAGAGCAAAGCGACGAAAGACGGGGTGACGGAAATCGGGGTATGCCTGTATTGTATAAGTCGGCAAAGTTGCACCCAAATATAAGATGTTACTTTTAGGGATTTGTGTAAAAAATTAATTATATAGGACGCAACAGATTATAAGAAGCGCATATGAGATACACATGAACATGAGAAACAGCTGAATAAAAAATGACATTTAAGTTGTGATTGGCTCCAATTGTAATGTGGTTTGTAATAAAGAAACTGGAAGACATTGAAAACTGCAAATAACTTACTCATTAATATATTTTTTTTATACTGTACTGGTAATATAATAAATATTGATTTCATTGTAATATTTAATTGAAGACTTGCCCGGAATAACGTTGTATGTTACAAAAATTCAATATTAAGATTATTATGGAAAAACATGCCTCATATATGGGCCTAGCTAGTGCCGCCAATAGACAAACAAATACCTACCTAGAACATACATATACCACTTCGAAATTGGTCACTTAATATGTGACAATCAAGGTGTTGCTGAATACTTCTTTTGCCATTTACTCAAAACTATGAATTGTTAAATGCAACATTATTCCAGGCAAGCCTTCAATTGTTCATTAAAATTTATATAAGATGCCCACGAATATAAGACACAGCTAAGAAGTGCTGTGTGTAAAATATTGTTTAAGAGGAATCTTATATTCGCGAAAATACAGTAATTTCATTCACATGTAGGCAGTGGCGAATCTACACAAGGCCTAACTGGACTGCAGCCCAGAACCCCAGCTAGTCAGAGGGCCCGTTATACTTGACTTCATGAACGAAACTTGGTTTATTTAAAAAAAACTTTCCATAATGATGCTTGTCCCTGTCCCTCTTCCTCAACGTTCTTCCAACAGCAAAATTCTATTGCAAAATTGTGACCTTGCACCCATTCCCATTATTATATAGGCCTATGTAGTTCAATATTTTTGCTGCGTTTGATTGTGTCAAAAGAAGGGGTGATGCTGGTTATTCTTCTGAGTGCCTACCAGTGTCTGAGTGTCTACTGGTAAGCAAAGTATCTTTTGAAAGCAAAAATGTTTTCTCCAGACCATGAGCACTCTTGTATTGTTCATCTCAGATATCCTGAGGAACGAAAACTTTGTAGAAGAAAAGCGTTTTCAACAGCAAAACTGTAAAACGTTTTCAGGTAAACAGCACTAGTATTGAAAAAAAACCGATAAACTACTCTAATAAAATATGGTTCTCTATTATCCATGAAAACTTCTTAAACTTGAGATTGCATTGAACTTAAAAAGACATTGTGATTATATTCATTTCATTTAATATTATAATTTATGAAATACACAAGGTGGCCCAAAATGTATACACACTTTGAGTGTTACCTTAATAACTTTATATTTTTATGAATTCAATTTAATGATTTTATAATGATAAAATGAGAATAAATATGCATGACCACACGTGTTCATATTGTCTTTCATTGTCAAGGCAATTTGACATTTATCATTCTGAAAGATGAAATGCATAACATCAATTATCAAAATTCAGTCATAGGAACTGTATTCCTATTCAATTCCTATGACTGGGATTCATAGGAATTTGCCAATTTGGAATTTGCCAATGAAGTGGAATTCCTAAATATGTCTAAAATAAATTTAACAAATTGAAGTTATTGAAGTGAAGAAAACTAAAAATGCATTATAGCCTACATATTCAGAGAGAACGGGATTCTGTGTTTTCACACAGGTATTAACAGCGGAAATGTTTTATCATTCATTTTACCAAGACCCACGACTTTGTGGGATAAATCAGTAATACTGTTACAGTAAGGGAGCCTGGTGCACCTGTGTGTTAGAATTGCTGAACATTGATTGTTGAAAACTTGTGTTAGTACCACCCATACCACACACAGTCACAACTATGGTTTGAGTTGAGGAGTCTTCTGTCTTTCTGTTCACTTAACCATCAGCTGGAGACGTTGTATTTGTTTGATACTAGTATAGTAAGTGAATCATTTGTTTCTATTTTTTTTTGCGTATCTTTTGCATACCAGTACTTATTTATTTGCCTTTATTCCCCCCCCCCCATAAGCCCAGGACCCCCAAAACTCACGATCCGCCACTGGCGTATAGCATTACTTTTGATTACAGTGTAGAAGAGTACTATTAAACAACATTTACCTTCGTAAGATACTTCTTTCGTTGAATAACCTCGCACCATATCATAAGCAGTTTTCGAAGCAAAATACTTGGGTGGATATCTCGAGTCCGAATAACAAGACTTCTTTGCATGGACTGTAGCAACCACGTTGAGAAAAAGAAGGAAGTTTAAAAGAGCTGCCATCCCAGATGGTGGAGTTTTTACAGAAGCGTCTAATGGGGAAACAAGAATGACAACAAATGAACCTCTTTAAAAGTGTGCATTGCCAAAACTTCCACTTAAAAACTCTCATTAACTGTAGTGTGGGATTATGAACCGTCAAACGAATCTGTTTGGTCTCATGACCTAGTCTGTGTTTCTGGAAATTATGCCACAGGGTCATTCATGGTCAAGAGCAGCTCTGGCAATGAAAACATTTGCTCTTTAAAAGAGAACACAACAAGTAATGTGCTCGGGACATTGTAGTGTATGTGTGACTCTGGCCGACCAAAAACCTACTTACTGAAAAACCTATTTAAGTGAAAATAAAGTCAGAGACCTTTACAAGTAACAAGTTGACATTCCCCATTGACCCCATACAGCACATACCCCAGTTAACTATTGTACTCGGGTAAAACAAAACAAAAAAATAGAAGAGACAAAGCCAAATGAATGAGACATACCTTGCATACCTGATGTAAATAAAGAGTTGTTTTTTCTTTATATTATGTTATAACTAGAAAAAGATTGGTAACTTTTGGGACAGTCAGCTTTTTAGTTCTGAATAACCTTTTATAGCAGAATCATTAACAACCAAAAGAAACTGTTAAATTACTCCAACCCACAAACAACTCAAATGTGTAATCCAACATAAAACAGGTAAAATACTCTCGGACAAACCCAAACGTCATGTGAAATGTACTTAACTCAACATTATTCATTTCCAAAGTGTTTTCCAAGTCTGGCTATTCAGAGAAAGCATTCAGAAACACATCAATCCAGCAACACAAAGCTAATTTAAAATAACAACATATTCATACATTTATGCAATTTACAATTCTTCAAGTCTATTGTTACAACAAACAACTGTAATTTACATTCACAATGGTTCTTTCTTACTTATCCACATGATAATAATTTGGTTTTTATAATATACCATACATAGCTTGGGATTTTCATACAATATTTCTGAAAACAGTTTATTCTATTGAAAACTGGTCTTGCACAATGCAAGAATTCCGGATGACATCATATAACTTACATAATTATGAGCACATGGTTGTGGCCTTGTGATAACTGCAGGACTGGCATGCCATGTTACTGGCATGACATGACTGCATGATATGCATGTTACTGGCAATGTATGTGTCAGCTTGTCTGATAGTAAGTGGGCAAGATGGCAAGTTATAGTTAGACACTATCGTCTATGTAGCGGTAAAACTCATTTAGCATTCCATAGTTAAAAACTTCCCTTACCTTTACCAACAGGGTATCCGTATCATTCATAAAGTAGTTAAAATTTTTGTCCAATTTACAGACATGTTCTTAGCAAAACTCTAGCAGCAAAATAGCAAATACCGATAGTGGGATAAAAGTATTTCATCCACCTTCATGTAATAAACTGATTGCCATTAATACCTATAATCCCCAAAACATGCGATACTTGCAAATCGTGATGACAGTGTGTGTGGCATCTTAGTTACATTATTTCCAAAACATAATGTCCATCTGGAACCTTATTTTTTAAATTCTTTCTGAGAAGTAGTTAGCTACTGTCACATGGTCAACTACTAATAACCTTTACCTTAATGTTAAGTTACGAAATTACCTTGCATGACCATCTCCTATCTCCTAAAACGTTTTGTGTTAAAGTCATTGAAGAAAATGCAAAAAAAGAGTGTTTCTTAAAACTGTAGTTAGTGAGTTTTATGTTTACATAGACAACATGTTAAAAAAACTCGAATACAGTAAGTTTAATTGTGCCTTTTTTTTTATTACTTTTGAGGTACTTTTTGATAATTATATTTATTCGTTATAAAAATTAAATAATAGCACGATAGTGGTGGATGGCCCCCTTTGTCTCCTGGCAGCTAACTTTTTTGGATCAAATGCACCATTAATTTTTTTGGCAAAGTATGAAATAACGCCATGTATATAATACAACTGCTTAAGTTAGTTAACATTTCCTCTAAAAAAGGTGTAAATGTAAACCTGAACTTATTCCAATGCTAATTTCATACATAGCCTAAATCTGGATTCTATACATTGCCAGTATCAAACTGGATTGAAACAAATTTTTTTATGTTTTAATTTTTTTTGCAATATATATGATCTGTTGTACTGTGAGTAGCATATACTAAGTACTTCATACTATAAACCTGAATCTTCCCTGAATTTAACTTTGTTCATTCTAAGCTGTTTTAGCTAGAAGAGCGATTCTACCATCTTTTACACACCCAGCATTCACTGTACTGTACTGCATTACTTTGCTTATCTCTCCACTGAACGAAAACTTGATGAATATAGCCTATGCCATATTACAAAAGTGTCTGAACTACATGCACTCCTTATACAAACAGTACCATCAGAAATTTGATGTGCCAGCAAGAATTGCTAATTCCACCTACCTTTACACCTCAGGAAATAAAATGTGTACTCTCTTCTTACTGGATAATGTGCTTATAATCACCAGTATAGTTATAAATCTTTCTTTGTTTTTCTTTTTGATGAGCAAATTTCTCAAACCAGCACTGAGATTGTGTGTTAGTTATCCCTGATCTAGCACTAAGTTATATCTGTATATGATCTTAGTATCAAAATAACATTGCACAACATCTTGTCAAACCACTGCCCAACCATGCTTCATGCAAATGATACCAACGTGGAAAATCAAAGGCTTGTTAATATTCAGTGCTATTATCAATTAATCTGTATATGTTTGTCAAAATTTATAACAACTTTTGTCTTTGTGTGGTAAACTTACACAAGTGATACAGTACTCATACAAATAGCTACAGTTTGCTAGGTAGAGGGTGGTAAAACAGAAGAACCTTTGTTGGATAAATTAAAACCAGCGACTACAAAACATAGAAAGCATAAAAGTTACAAAGTGTTCATTACTGATTTAAGTTTGTTTACATGGGGGATTCTATTTTTAAATTTAGCGGTTCTGACGATCTATTGACTGGGCCACATGCCAATATTAGTAGCAATCCCTGATATACTGTACATAGTGTGATATCAGTGACAATGTTTTATTTAAAAAAAAAGGTAAGGCTACTTATGTAGGTTAAGCTGCCCATCTGGTTTGTTTTGTTTGGTTTTCAATTTTTAACTAACTTAAACTGGAATTTATACCCATGATCTTCAGTTTAGGTTGGATTGGATAAAGATAATAAAAAAAAAACAATTAACAACATGTCAAGTAATACAAATGGTCTTAATCACAAGCATACCAAACGAGATGGGCAGACCCATAAGCACCAAAACAAAAATATTAAAAAATCCTCTGCTGATTGGGTAGTTAATGTTCACACACTCCAATGTTTCACCATCAGTAGTTATAATAACCACGCAAAAAAATGTTCATTAACCCAGCTTAAATGTGCTGTCTCAATAGAGCTACAGTAGAACTCTGCTAATCTGAATGGCTCCAGAATTAGGGTTGTTCGGATTACCGAATAGTTCTTGGGGATTCTCAGATAGTAATTTTAAAAATTCATATTAAATATAAAAGAACACCATTTTGTTTATTGTTGGTAGTTTGTTACATAAATAACATGGCAAAATGTATTATATTCAGTAATATTATTTGCAAACATTATATATGAACCAATAAATGGTTTGATTACTACAGTATGTAGTAATAACAAAAAAGAAAAACATATGAAATATAAAAATCGTGCGTGTACATACAAATTGATTAAATATATTTGTTAAATACGGTATGAACATTTTCATTCGTACGTTTTCACTTTTGACATTGAATGGCTAGAAAAATGGAGCCAGTGAAACATGTTTTGTATACAGCACTTGAAGTGCAGATTTTCAGGCAGTTCGAATTGTTGGAGTTCTACTGTACAAGGCTAAAATTTTATTTACTTTACATAGTATTAGCTGTAGAAAAGCGCCGTGTTGTGCTGGAAAGCCTAACAAAGCTGAAGTGCAATGTGTTGTGTTCCACAGAAAGGTGGTACAGCTAAGTCTTGGACGAACATTTACATATACATACATTTACATATCTTGGACGAACATTTACATGTAATTGTTCGTCCAAGCTCTAATGAATCCAATCCAACGTATATCGGACCAGTGGGTGTTGGAATACTGAAATGTTGCGGATTAGTGGATTTTGGAAACAAATCACTGTTCATTAATACACCAATTTAGGTAAAACTAACCACATAATCCAGGGTACTGTACAAAGTATCAAAACAAGACAAATACTATGTACAGCAGTTAGTTATTAAGTTCATCTTCAATATCGTTGTATTGTACACAAAATTTGTCAATTTTGTTTGTTTCATTTGCGTTTAAAGACAGTTTCATGTACTGACCCCTAATTGCTGAGTTTTGGATTACTGGACGTGTCGGGTTACTGGATGTGTTGGACTAGAGAGACTGCTGTACTACAAAGCTGTGTTATACAGAAAAGCTAAGATGTTTACTTTAAACAGTTTCATTAGTTTGTCCTGTAAAGAAATTATAAACTCAGGTATGCAAATCAACAAAAAAGGCATCCTAGTTCAACGTGATAGCATATCCTCTGCAAAACCATGTAAAAGATTGGTCAGACAAAACACTTGTGTAAAAGTGACATTAAAAACATATACTATTGGAATGGCAAAGGCCTTTAATACCACTGGATATTGGACATTATTGTGTGTTGTGGAAGGACGATTAAAATCGGTAAAGTATCAGAATGTGTTTGAGCATTTAATGTCTTTTGGTTCACAAATTGGTGGGCTGCATTGGAATTCCAACAAACTGATGCTCCAATGCATACTTCAAAATCTATGATGAACTGTTTCAGGTGAAAAAATAAGTGATTGACTAGTTATTATTATGTAGTCCAGACTTCAATCCAACTGGAACTGCTTAACATTGTTGATTTCAAAGCACTATCACCATCACACACAATTCAACACCATTGATGATGATCAAGTTGCAATTTATAAAACTTGGGATAAAATCAAAGATTCCCCAATTACAAAAGGTTATTGACTCAACGCGAGAGCATTTCATGAAAAGAGTATTTCATGTACTTTCTTACAATCAAAGAATCCATAAAATATTAAGTTGACCTCAAATTAATTATTTGTTGTACCTCAGTTTATAATTTATTTACAGAACAAAAATGAATATTGCTCATAAAATTTACAAATCGGGAATTTATTTTCTGGACACTTTTGTGAAGTGCTTCCAAAAGTTGTGAAGATATCCGTAAAAATTTCTATATTGGTTCATGATGAATGGAACAAAAGTTATTCACTAACACAAATGTGGGATGAATTTATAATTTCTTTGCAAACTGTATAGCCTAGCCTTGTACAATAAAATGCATAATTAAAGAGATTCACCTGAACCAAAAAGCAAGTCAAACTGAGGGGGCAAGTGCCGAAAAGTGGCAAAGTCACAAATTCGAATTTTTTTAAACAATAGCCAGTAAATATCAGTTTCGTCCATGGACTTCGTCTTCTTATTACATGAACATAAATTTAAATTCGTACTTTCATGCTGAAAATGTGCTTCGAATTTGAAACCGAATCACTCTCAAGGACATTATGGTTAACAATTCATACGTGGTTCCAACAGTACATATGATTACTTTCAACTTTTCCTTTTGTTGCATTTTTCTCGAATTGGAGTTCATGTGACTTAACCACCTTTTAGCACTCCACCCCTCAAATTTTTTACTACGATTCATTTTAAAACTGTAACACTTGACATTATTCTACCACAATCGTTATATATTAACAGACAATATTTAATCCCGCCATTCAGAAGAATACATAAGATGTGTAAAATATTTGTGCAAAGAACAAGCGTCGGTCTGGTCACAGTTTTTCACGATGGAGCCATACTTGGAAATAAATTCTGTGAAAGGACACGGAAAATGAGAACATCCAGGCAATGGAAATTCTTTTTCTTGGAAATACGAAGCTACACGGTATTGCTCATTCTGGTTGCATTTCAACAGCACCAAAGCCATGTTTGTGGCAAAGGCATCAATCAAGCTCGAACGCCACTTTCGACCTTGCTGCAAATGATAATTCGACGCTTTCAGTGGCACTTTGTCTCGAAACAAGCCTATGCGTGTCCATAGCTTCAAAATAAGCTCCGAGTGAGAAATACGTAAACGGGCAGTAGGAAGATTGTAGTTTGAGTGCCTGCTAGCCTCACTGCAAAATTTAATGTCATGTTTTGTAATGTTGAACTTTATCAGTTTCTTAATACTGAAAAGTACATATCCCAGCAAAGTGTCAGTACAGTAAATTTGAATCGTGACATGCACATTTTGAGATTAATCCACTTCGTTCTAATAAACCACAAGGCTCGAATCCATACCAGCATTTCCTAGTCTCACTTGTACATGTTACAGAGACAATGTCTAAAATACAGGGATTCTATTGAATGCCTAACCTGGTTTAGGTAATGCATGAAATTAGCATTGGAATTGTTACGGTACATTAAGCAACAATTTAGGATAGGTTTGTATTTAGGCCTAAATCTGGAATTTTTCCAGAAATGTTGTGAACTAACTGATACTAACCCTAACTAAAATACAGTAGTTGTATACAAGATGTTATTTCATACTTAACCAAAACAGGTTAAGCATTTTATAAAATGCCTGGATTGAATACATTGTCAGTAACATAATTACAGTAACAAGATTTTCTCCATTTCCAACCACTAACTTCTAATCTTTACCTGAAATATTCGACCATATCTTTTATGACAAGACACGCTCGTTCGTAATGTACAACATGTGGATAACCACTTCCATAGTAACTGTTGAGATCTTCAACATATTCAAGAACTTTAAGATCTTTCTTTTCAAAGAATGCACACCAAGGTGACATCTTTCCGGGTTGCCAAGCAGTTTCGTATCGACAAATGTCATAAACAACAAACACGCTCGCTAAAACAAACGACATAATATGAAACAAAGACCGGGTTTAAAACTTAATGTCATCAATGTACTGGACAATTCCACAAACATTCAGCAAACATAATAAGAGGATGAACTAAAAGAAAACTAAAAGATAATAAACTAGAATAAGAGGTGTATTACTACCGGGTGAGGGGCAGGAATTCAATCCCAACCGATCCGATAAACGAACTTGCAGTTCAATAAATTCATCTCCACCAAGAAATTTTTCCATTTCTTGAGCATCAGCAGCTGCCTCCTGCGAAAAACAGTTTTGTTTGTCTTTGTTAAACAAATACACTATAAAATTTCACAACTTTTTTTTTTACATACTGCTGCACTTCGGCCACAGATTTCATAAAACCTCAGAAGCTTGTCATTTGCGCAATTTTCATATACATTATCATTAACAACTATGATAGCATTGAGAAACAAAATGCATTAGGTCTATGTTAATTAACAGTACACAGTTTTGCAATTATCATCCAAGCATTTACAGGATATTCCTACAAGTTTTAGTCGAATTTTAACCAGAACAAAACAAAAAACCACCACATGAGTCTGAAAATGCTTCCCTTCTGAAATAACACAAGGTATGAAGTCATGTAATTTTTATATGGCCTATATTAAACAATATAAAAGCCAAGTGTGTCTCTATCTTTCTTTCTGTGCCTAGTTCTGTGCCAGAATGTTTCCATGAAAACAACTAAAAACAAACGTAACCTAACATAATACAGAGGTATCTCGGTGTTCGAATGTAATCCATTCCAAAAGACCGTTTGAGTTCTGAAACGTTCGAAAACTGAAGCGCTGTTCCCATAGATGAGATGAGCTTATGATTGCACAATCACCAAACAAGCCCAAATATCACCTCCATGTTGCGTGAGTGCTCAGGATTCAACAGCCAGACCTAATAATCTTGCACTCAGGATGCCGCATTGCATGTTCGATTTCAGAGGCATGTTCAAAAACCAAAGTATAACTTTTGATTTTACAACGTTCGAAAACCAAAGCATAACTTTTGGTTTTACAACGTTTGTAAACCGAAATGTTCGTCAACGGAAACGTTTGAAAACCGAGGTTCCATTGTAAAAGTGTTACCATACAATACAAACATAGGCAGTAACTAATGAAACAAAACACTAACGAAAGTTGCAAAGCAATATAACTTAAGTCATTATGTTTATGAATTGAATCGATTGCCTCTTGCCATTTTTGACAGGAATACAGCTAATAGACTTAAGATTAGTTCCCACTACGTATTTTGCACAGCATCGAAAACCAAAGCTAATAAAGAACGCGACATTATTATACCAGTCAAGTCACATCACAGCACTTTACGTCATGACGTAAGAAATTTGCACTCCTGATTGGTCGAGCACATGAAAAACCCTGGGTGAAGTTGACCACGACTCAACACTGATCGCCTTCGAAGATACGTCGGGTTCTCAAGCTTGAGACGACATCACACTGTGGCTCAAGCCTAAAGCGCGGCGTATACGACCCAGTGGGAACCAAGCTTTATAATCACTAGTAATGGTTTGCAATCTTCTATAATAATTCGTTTAGTTTTTGCAGTTCAAGGATGTATGCATGCCATCGTGGCTTTTTCCCCTCTTTCCCTTCGCTTACACCCTGCACATGGGGTGAAGAAATGGGGGTCCATCAGTAAGGGAACATCTGGATTTGATAACGGCCAGTTCCCTTCCCGGCAGCTTCAAATTAGCTGCCTGTTTAATTCGAATTTGACGAATTTAACTTTTATGCAATATGAGTTAAAATATTAAATTACTGTAACGAATGTTGCAAAGCAACATGAGTAAAAATTGCATAATAATAATAGACTAAAATAACTAAAAGTTCCTCGTCATTTTGATGGGCTATATACTAGTCAATTCATAACAAACTGCAAAGTAATCACAACACACTCAAGCTATTAGAATGTGTGGTGGTTGGAACACGTCATATTCAAATACCAAAGGACTTACTACAAAGTGCCCCTACAGTGATTGAGACAAACAGGCTTATGAAATAACTAGGTGAAAGTCCGTGCTTAGCACGGGTGTGAAATTATATAAAACAAAAAGCTTTTCCCACTCTTTAAAAATTAAAAAAAAACAAAAGAAAACTATAAACAATTACAAAACATTATGACCTAGAGAAATTGAGATAAATAAAACTAAAAAAAAAATTTGAAACAGTTGATCCCACACAGTGGCAAAGCGCACCTCTGACCAAGGGGAGGGGGGGGGGAAGAGCCAGCTCCAAGGGAAGAGCAAAACACTATTTGTTATTTGAAACAATGGTATTTAACAAAAATATATCAAGTAAAAATAAGATATATTAAGTCCGATCAATTTTCCAAGGGGGGGGAGTGCTCTCCCATCTCCTCCCGGGAGCTTCACACCATAGCCCACAGTGGGCCACTCCACCAACAAATCCAGATAGCAAATCCTCTTTTCTAACTCACTAAATGCACCATGAAAAAAAAAGCCCATACAAAAACGATGAATTTAGACCCAAAGACCCATTTTCCAGTCAAAAACTCTCCATACGAACCATTTCAGGAAAATTAGATATCCATTGTCATGCTTCGTCATTTTTGAAGCTTTAGTTTCTGCAAAACTGTTGCAAATAAACTAATCCTAGGCTCTTATTATGATGTAACTTCACCCTGTTTTAGCATTTCAGCAATGAAGCACTTCCCGACCCATGTTTACGTGCTTTATTTTGATGTGTAGCATTTGTGGTTAAAGTTTGACAAGACTTTTTAGGAACACCCTGTAGAAGCTGAAATGCAATTCTAAATAGCATTTAGCATACCTTTATCATGAAACAAACCGTATAATAAATATTTCATGCTATGTTTTGTTCTTTCAGCAGATGTGCACATAATATCGTGACCCACGGCAGAAAGATTATGTTTGGCAACAAATGGAAATCTTTTTCTGAACCTCGATCCTATGAAACAAATATTTCTCTAAGCTAGTAGCAAATCAAATCCAGACATTTGGATCTCATGCAGTATCTATCCATGCAGCTTTAAAAACTCTTATTCGCTTAATAAAATAACAATATTTTTTTTCATTGTACCGATTGCCGTTAGTTCTTTTTGACCCGCGACAGTCAATTTTGAATCTACCATCGGATCAATGGTAAAATTCCAATTCATTAGCGCTTCCAGCACATCAGGTTGCAACTTAACTGTTATAAGCAGAAAGTGGTCATTAAAATTATTGATCCAAGTATATTGGCAAATTTCAAATGTAGAACTTAATAATGATTCTTCACATTGCTGTAGCTTACGCCGATTCTTAGCATGTGCCTTTAAGATGGAAGTTTTGAATTCTGGTAGTTTCAATTGCATACGTCTTATAGCCTTTTCACTTGGATACCGTGTGCCATGTCTTGATAAGAAATAGAACTGCTTTGCTACGCAACCTAATAAAAAATAACCTCAAAAGTTTCAACTGCTAAAGCATCAATACTTAGTCATCACGCGTTTCGATGTCTTGTATTGAAAAACCACATTTAAATATTCACAAATTCTGAATGTTATCGACAATAAATAAAACTAGTCGATTCATAACAAACATGAGAACTTCCAAGCAGTATCATTTTAAAGGACTAAAAATATTAAATTTTACACTAGCATAGGTCAATGATGCTGCATCTGTACAGTGATGTGAACCTTCTATTTCGTAGTTAAGCTAGATCCAGTTTTGTTATTACAATTTAATGTTTGCTACGCATACAATTAATTTGCACATCACATTGTAGATGCATGCACCACTAAAAAACACTCACTCACATCCCAATAAGTATTATGAGAATCAAACAGTAGTTACACAGAATAGCACAAAAACATTTTTAAAATAATTAAAATCAAATAACACATTGGTACAAATACAATGTGTAGATCAAACTTAAATCTTTGTGCAATGTTATCCACATTTTAGCAATGGGTCCAAAAAAAATGTGCTGAACTCATTCAGAACAGAACATTTTCAAGCAATTAAACCATAAACAAGCAGAATTTACTGATTCATTCAGCATCAGCCACTGGTACGAAGGCACCATATGTCTATGGATATAGATGCCAGATTTAGGTTAAATAGAAAAAACATTGATTTTATGGTTAATGAAAAATTATTAAGTGTTGTTTTTTTGACTAATCTAAGCTTGTATTTATACTCATAGACACGAGTTCAGGTTAGTTAAAAAACAAAACCTCGTGTTACTCCCATGACAGCAGCTGGTGTTTAACACAAGCACTGAATTTGCTGGTAAACAACACAATTTTGAGCATACTGTATTCACTACTAGAACAGTATGTTTTTTTTTTTTGCAGTTCACGTTTTCATCTAATCTGCATTCTTATCTACAGGCATACATATGATAAGAACAAGACATACGTTTCAAATTGTTGATCTTTAACATTCGATGTAAACGTAGAATCAGGGCTGGATTTCCCATTAGGCCCGAGCCTGGGGCGGCAATATATTAGGGGTGGCAGGGTATTTAAACATTAAAATTATACATGTAGGTATACAAATGTCGACTTTTATTAATACCACAATTGAAAATGTTCAACTATTTTTTGCACTTACTAAGTTCCTATCTTCATTGATATGCTGAATTTTAGCAAAGGGGGGGGGGACAACATTCAGTGTGGGCGGAAAACAACTAAATCCGGCCCTGCGTACAATAGCTATTATGTTTTGTAATGAATCAAACAAATTGTTTTTGTACAATTTGTACGCTTACAGCCTATCATTATGTAAAATAGTTTATATCAAGGATCGAAAACCTTTTAGTGGTGGCATGCCGAAGGAATGTTGCAAATCACTCAGCGTGCCAAAATAGATCCTTTATTTTTATAAAAAACAAGCATTAAACAAATTCATCAATTTGTGCTTTATTTCAACGCTTGATAATTCACAAATTCATCAAGCATTAAAGGCAAATTCAAATTAAGTTTTTGCCTTTTTTGGGTCATTTTAATGGCACCATAAGTATACTTTACTGTATTTCAATTCACTCAGCGTGCCATTGAAAACCGTTCCACGTACCACGGTTGGCATGCGTGAGGCAGGTTGCCGACGCCAGGTTATACCATATGGGAGATATTTACCAAGTGTGAATTGGTCTCAGTCTACAAAATTAGCAACTTCGCTTGTGTAAATTAGTACAACAGTAAACAATTATTTTAAAATTACGATAAAACTGTAGAACTACACATTGCTAACTTGCCGTGGGACTTTTGCTTTTGAATTTTCCTGACTTTCCCATCCTGTTTGACTTTTCCTAATTTTGGCGGTTTGAATTAATGATATTTCCGTATAAAGAGTGGGCTACTTTTGTAACTTAAAAGGTGTGGCAGTTGGTAGACAGGCGTTTTATAACTGGAATTTAACATTCGTCAAGTATGGAAGGGATAGGCACTTTTGACGAAGGGCAGAGATGACAGTTTATAGGGGGGGGGAGGTTTAATGATCTTCGACAGTATTATTATTGTTAAACAAATAACATATTCAAATTATAGCTACCTGGAAATTTCACTTCACTCACGGGTTCTTTACTTCTGACTTGTTCATATGCTGTTTTGGAAGCAAAATATTTGTAGGGAGGTACCTCTTGAACTTTAATTTCATTGGGAAAACAGCGCGGTATTCTGAAGTGTCCTGACCATATAGCTAGAAGATAGACAAACAAAGTTAGTGGCAACATTTTGTTTTTCAACAACCTTTAACCATCACCAATGCACTGTCAGGCACACATGTTTTGAAAGATTCCAGTTTTAAAAAAACAACAAAACAGTTCCTCATATTTAAAGTTCCACCAAAAATCAAGTGGGATAATATATTTTACCTTTCGTTTCTTCATGCCCGTTTGTTGTACACATGCAAATTCATTGTTTAAAATGAATTTAAGAATAGAGATACGTCAACATTCAAGAATGGGTAAAATCAAAACATTGTCACGTGACAGCAAATGTTGACGATGAAAATCGGATGGAAACTGCAAAGTGATCCAAGGAGTAGATGTGTAATCTTCAAAGTGATCTAGATCACTTCTATATAAATTACAAAAGAGTAATTCATATAAAATTTTGTGTTTACAACACATTTAATACAAGTAAAAACAGATTTTAAAATACTTTAAGTTATACAATAAACTATTTAAAATGTATCAGTTTAGTTTAATACACATTAAAAATTAAAACATAAAAATCAACCGGGCCTCCGTATATTTGCCAATATGACGTCACATCACCTTATTAACATATCTGAGTGACAACTTAGAATTTCGACATATTATACACACAATATTTCTTAATCGTGATAATTTAAAATAAAATTCTTATTTTTATACCAATATAAATTATCAAGTTGTCATTTTAAATATTTTTCTCCTTCTCGAAAGGTTTCCGAAAGTGAGAAAAAACATCGAGGAATCAATAGTAGGACAAAAATGGCAGCAACCGGTGTATTACCATTTGTTAGAGGCATAGACTTTTCACGAAATGAATTTCAGGTAATTAGTATAATTACCTTCCATGTACACGAGCTAATTCCATAGTCGAATGGGTAATGATGATGACCTAAATGAACTACATGAATAACGTCACGGTTGTATTCACACTATGCAAATATGCCACTGGTGGTGAACCCATCTTACTACTCGCGCTTAATCTAAGTTTATTGCTTTCGTCATCATTTGGTTATGATAAATCACCGTAATATTGTATCGTATGTGTATGCATTCATTGGTATTCATTTATTTGCATAATTGTACAAACGGTTTACATGTTGCGAAAGTGTGATTTATGGGTTTTCTTAGTTAGTAATCTGTCCACTGGTTGGCAGTGAGTGAGTGAGTGACCACAGGTGGACTACTTTCAAAATAATAAACACAGAGTACATGTACTGGAAAAATACATGAACATTAATAAAAAATAATACAAAAATTGTACATAAATGCCATGCTAACTACATGTCACTAGAACGTTTAATTGTTCTTAAATTTTTATGTTAAAATGGTTGCTTAAATTAATATAGTAAATGTATGTGAAAGATGTTAATCAATTTTATACTATATAATAAATATAGATAAAATATATTGTATAATATAATAACATTATCATAAATTAAAATTGGTACTTGTCTGTAATGACTAGTCACTGATATGAGGGTGTTGCATGTCTATTGGGTACAGATGCTAGTTTATGTCAATTAAAAATGTATTTCATGCGTTAAATGAATTTGAGCTTATATGTTGCCTTGCTGTTTTTATCATAAAATTAATTCATTTTTCTTTGTTTTAACAAATCTAAACCTTAAACATACATGCAGAGACCTCATATCCAGGGGTCGACAAAACTAAAAATAATTCAGGAGCTCACCCCTTTTTTCTTAGGTGCCATATATTTTATTAACATTAAAAAAATATATCAGTGACTAGTCATTAAAAAAGTACCTTAACATTTTTCTATAGCGTATGAAACGTTATATACAATAATATCTAACGTTGGGTATTTTGCTAAACTAAACTCCAGGACAGTGCTCGAATTGGAAAGTTATATCAACCGGAACGCACAGACTGACCCCCTACCCCCCCCCTTTTTTTCACTCAGTCAGTTTGTCTCCCAATTTTTTGTCCACCAATATTGA
>JAQIWH010004447.1:0-16982 GCA_034695005.1 Cryptops parisi | reverse complement strand
AGGTACGCTCGTCAACCATTGGCTGATTCATCTCGCTGCCTCCAATTCTGTGCCAGCTAATTTGGGATAGAGTATAGTCAATATGTTAAAATTAAAAGAATTTTTATTTTTATACGCTTTATATTAGTTTAAGTTATGCCAAATCAAGTTATAATTATAAGTTATACTAAACTAAAAAGAAACAAACATGGCATTACAAACTTTTTCCGTTGCAAAATCTTAGGGGTGTTTACTGTACAGTGGATGTTAATTTCGATTTAGTGTAAATTGTTTCATTACAAAACTCACTGTTTGGCTGATGCTACGAACGCTGTGTGTTAGATCCCAAAGCTCCTGCGCATTATAAACACCGTTGGATAAATTGTAACCGACCAATCTAGGTAAATAAACTGTTTGGTAAGCAATGCCCTCCTTTATGGCATATTCTAGCTTCATTAGCGCTATCTTCTTAGTGTCGAAACTGATTTCCATTTCCAAAACCGGAATGTTTTTTCTCGTTCCGGCAACAAGCGAAACTGAGATCGGTGTATTGAGATACCAGAGGAGTCGATTCGACGAAAAGAGTCCGAAAAGCAAAATCATTAGAATCAATTGAGAAGAATGTCGGAGTTGTTGACGAAACGTCTCGGAGACACTCTGACGATGACACTCTTGTCGTTTTTGATCGAGTTCTTGCTTCATTATTTTTTTAACATTTTCTGTCATTCTAACTCTCGTTCGCATTTCATATCTAAGCTCAAATGTTCGTTTTCGTTTTTGGTAGTAGTTTGTTAGTATTTGAAATAGGGATAAAATAGACAAACCGAAATAAAGTCCTAATATTCCCGAAACGTCGATGATGAATGTGATAAAACTGTAAAGAAGAACTTCCGTGTAAAGTGTCGTTACGCAATTGTTAACGAAAGACACTCTGGTTGTTCCATCACTGGTCTGTCCATTCCAAACGTCCACACTTTCTGTTTGAATGTCGATGCAACTTAGTCCACAACTGCATTGTTGCAAAGCAATAAAGAGACTTCTGTTGATTGGCGGTAGCGTTTTATGAAAATCATCACAAAGGGGTAACGTTTCCGAGGCTTTCTCCATGAAAGGATATCTGAAAGAAAAAACAACATTGACCATCTTTAATATTACTTTTTGTATCCATGAGAGACAAAACAAACACACACGAGAACAAAACTTTGAACACACATATTTATATTTACTACTAGCAAGGAGCTCGTCAACTATACTCTATCCCAAATTAGCTGGCACAGAATTTGCTTGAGGCAGCCAAGGGGCGAGCTAGGTGATCACACAGCAACTGAAACGTGTGAGAGGTACGCTCGTCAACCATTGGCTGATTCATCTCGCTGCCTCCAATTCTGTGCCAGCAATTCTGTGCCAGCTAATTTAGGATAGAGTATAATGACAAAGCTTTTTTTTTCGTTATGCAACTCATTGTTTTAACTCATCTTGCTTCGCAATGATTGTTGCTATGGCGCTATTACGGTACTCACAAGAACGCACGCACAATTTTCATTTTATTACAGTACCAGCATAAAGCCTGTGGTACGACAGGCTATTTAGCTAATTAGATTTAAACATTTAACTCATGTTGCTTCACAAAAAAATTCGTTACAGGTGTTTGATTAATTGAACATTTAACTCACGTTGCTTAACATCATTTGTCAGGGGTGTTTAATTATTTGATTTAATTTATTCAATTCATTTTACTTTAATTTTAATTTAACTGCTTGACTGTCTTAAGACAAACCGCTTCTTTGAATTTTTTAGCTTCCTGCTTTATTTTCACACTGCCCCCACACAAATATTACCATAATACGAATGTAAACAATAACCGAATAATGGTTTCATGTCATGTCATTGTGTTGTTAGTTTAAACTAACATTTTGTTCTGATTCTTAAGTACCTGCAATGAGGTACCAGTTCTACGAATCGGTTTTGAACACATTCTTCCATGCATTGGTGATAGATATCAGGATGGATGCAAGGTTGGGATTTTCTGTTTAATCGTTTAAGCTGGAATGAAACGTTTTATTATCGTTTAGCTGTTTTTAAATATTTATGCAAAAAACATTTTATATTATATTAAGAACAGCGAACTAAAACAATATGATTTTAAACATAAAAAAAAGTTCGAGGTATTATTAAGTACAAAGGTGATTCATTAGTCGCGTTGTTGAATTGATCTCTTGATATATTTTTGATAAGGTAAATCAAATGTTTGAATTTGATACAATCGTTAAATAAATATAAAAACATACAGAGCGCAGTTTGAGGCGTTTTTGTTGTCTTTGCAATTATTTTTTAGTGATCCGTTAATTTGCCATGATAAGTGGGATATCAATAAACAGGTGGTTCACTTACCTTAAACATTCTCGTAAACTTTATGTCTCCGTGAATTTCTTCTCTAAAAGTTAGTTTTCTAAATTTTTGGTACCGTTCAACTGGGTGCGACATGATTACAAACTGTGCATGAAACAAACAAAAAAAGGAAAACAGCAAAAAATCACCTTTATAAAAATTATACTCAATGCCGGATTATGAACTGTTAATTTCAATCGGTTACATTGAATATCGTGTGTGGATCTAGTTGTGGCATTTTCTTGATTTTCAATTGGACACCATCAAATATATCATTCTTCTGAAAATCTGTCGAAAATAAGTAGTAGCTTCAAGGTAAATGTAATATTACAAAACGTAGATAAGAATGTACCAAAAGTAAGAATGTATACAAAGTTATAAACCTACTAAAAATATTTTTCATATTTTTGCTATAATTATAGGGTGTTTGCGATAAATAAACCGCTTTTCAATTTTTTTTAACTTATGTTCGGGACCATGATGGTATGCTTAGCATAATTGCATCTATGATATTATCTCGTTATCTGATTATCAGATTGGCCTGTTTTTTTTTTTTGCATCAAACGACGCAGAATTTTGCAACAACTGTATCCATCGAAAACAACACATTTACCCAGATGTTGTATAAAGCAATTTCGTTTTTGCATTAAATTTCACATGATCGCGCAAACTTTTAACACTGTGTATGATGGTAAGTTATTCTCTCAATCGTACACTATTATTTGCACATACAGTAGTTACGTCACTGTTTATTTATTAAGTCGATTGAACGACGTATTTAAAAAAATAGCTGGCCTACATATATTGCGAACACCCAGTAGAAAAAAGTATCATGCATGGATACAAAAAGAAATTTGTTTCACAGAATGAAACAAAAATTCCGCCCCTTGAAGATGACTATCCTAAAAATAAGTTTTCATAAACTTACCGACGTTGACAAGACCCGCATCACCTCCGAAGTAAATGATTTTGTCAACTGTAAAGGGTTGTTGGTAAACCTGTGTATAGATAATTTTGTTTATTCAACTGAAAAATAGGTTACATTATGTATTGTTTTATTTTATTTATTTTATGATAGCTGCATCTCTTGGGGTCAAAAAATGAATTTATTTATTCATTCAGATTAGAACGTCATGCAATGACAATAGGAAGGCTAAGACTTCCCAGAAAAAAAAAACAACAAAATACAAGTGGCTAAGTTCACAATGCAGTTTTTTTTTTCGCTTATAAGCGCTAACATTTGTGCAGTTACTGCTACAACGTGACTGACTTGTTAGCGATTATAAGCGAAAAAAGCTGCATCGTGAACTTATCCAGTGAGTGTCATATGACGTCAAACTTTATGACGTCATACGACGTTAGGAAGTGTCGATTATGTGTGTCGATAAGTGTAGGTTATATAGCCAATGACAGGTGAGACAGATACACTTGTCGAATTATAAATTTAGGATTACATTACATAAATGGTTTCTCATGGTTAGTATGTTGGCCCTTTGTTAGCCCTTGTTAGTGTGTTGGCCCTTTGTTTGTTTTTTACCAACGCGTGTAAAAGCAGTGTTGAAAAAATTCAAGCACATGGTGTTGCACACTGCAAAGTTGCACATTGCAACTTTAAACAGAAAGCCAACACGTGTTGACGCGGGGCCAAACCAAACCGAACCAAAATAACAAAAGAAAACATATAACAAAAACACAAACTTCAAAGCAAAGTCACCCCAGGGTTTAACGAAGTTGAGAATTTGAAAATCGCAAAACTTTTCGAGACGAAGCAAAGTGAACGATACAACACGAATGATAATAACAAAACGAACGATTCAAAGTGAAACAGGAAGTGAAGGCAGCTTCAAGGCTTAAGCCACCTCCGTCTGCGCAAAGACAGTGAGCTATGATGTCATGCTAAGATGTCATGTTTTTTAGCCAATCACAGGCGAGTAACACACAACTTGTCGAATTATAGAATTAGAGATAGTTTTTTCACGTTGACTACATTTGGAGCACATGATCAGTGTGCATATCATTGACAGTAGGTAAAAGACAATTTTGACATTTAATTTCAAATTCTTTGAATGGCAAACTACAATTAAGTAATTGACACATGTTTGAAATGAGTACGCCTTGTATTAGGAATTGAAGATTCTGACCACGGGAATGAATCAGATAAATTGGTGGGAAATAACATGCTATATACACTACTTAGATATATTTCTTCAGTGTAACTAAAAAAATTCTTTTTCTATGGAATATAATCATTGTTGTTACTTGTAAACAAACTATCAAAACGTATTTGTATTATGAGAAGACATAATCTCACCTTGACCAAAATTATAAAGCCAGAGTGATAAATGACAAGTGGGACTTGTATTTCCGATGTGAGGTGACATCAACACTCCTTTTGTATCATAATTCCAAGAGGTTGTGTCGGTGTTATAAGCCATCATATAATGTCCTGCAACACAAAACTAAATTTGCATAAAACTAAAAAAGATATGCCGATCATGACTCATCATTATTAGATGTTTTGTTAGTGACGAAATATTTTCAATCAAATCTATCGAATATTTATTTAAATACGAATTCAAAGAGTTTTAAAATTGTCTTCACCTGAAGCATTTCCACATGCATCTTGAGAAGGTGCATAAAATGGATCAATCGCATGACCTGTACCAACTGATGTTCTTATCCAACTTATTGAACTTTTCCCGCTAACGTCGGTGTAGTTGCACTGGCCATTTTCAAATGTACAACCACCACAATTGACTTCGTCCAGACCATCATCACAATCTTTCACATAGTTACACTTGAGTGAAACTAACAGTTTCATCAATATGCCATTGACTCTGCATTCAAATGTTTCATCAATGTCATCTGAAAGAATTATTCATATTTGTGAATTTAACCGTTTGTTCCAGGAATCCTTGCCTTAAAAACCAAATTTTTTAAAATTTTAATTTGACGATTTAATTTGAGTTATACAAAAATCTCATTAACTTAAGCTTTTTATTCTTTATTTATTTTATTTAATATATTCTCCGTCCCGGTGGGACAAACAGGCATACAAAAGGTAAGTAATAATGATTGATGAATGAGGTAGATTAATAATTATCTGCATGCAGGATGTGAGATTGTAGCTGATTTTTGAAATAAAGGCATTTCTTTTTACATTTGGAATGTTTACAGTTAATTGCAATTTTTCTTATTAATATGGGTAGTTCATTCCAGAGGTGAAATGAGTTGTATGGGAAGCGAGTTAAGGTATGATTGGGTATTTTTTTCTGTAAGTTAAATTTGTAGATTTTTGTTGAGCGGGCTTGATGGTCTGTAGATAGGTGAGATCTAATATGTGATATTGAGCGGGTGGGTGAGCGGACAGCTTTTTCTAACTCCAACAGTCTGTGGTAGATGATAATTTGGGTTATAGTCATAAGTTTTCTTGTTTTCAAGAAACTTGAGATAGACGTATATAAGTCTAATTTAAAAAGGGTTCTAATTACACCCCAAAGAGTGATGCCGTATTGTAGAATAGTAATGATTTTTGCGTGGAAGAAAAGTTTTTTTCTTTAAAAAATAATAAATTTTTTAGACATTTAGCTAGAAAAATCGTTTTACTTTTATACATCAACATAATAAAATTCAATCAAAAAAATCCACTAAAAAATATACGTCTACAAGTATAAGAAATTACCTGCACACAAGTTTGGTCCAAATTGAATGTCATCAATAGCAAGAACACTCTTGTTATCAACCAAATTTGTAACAATAATTTCAAACTGTAAATAATAAAAAAAGAAAAAATAATACACAATCAATTACTGTACATAAAAGAGCCTGGTGTAAAAGGTTGTAAAAGTAACATCTTTGTTAAAAATGACTTAGAAGCACTTTCGAATGTGTTAAGTACAAGTCTACCTTCCTAACGTATAATTTTGCGTAAAACAACAATATGGGCAAACATTTTAGTACAAGACGTGTGAATTAGTTCATAGACAGTAAGGCAAGTTCAGATCTTACGTTCATCGCGTTCTTTAAATCGCGTTTTCCTGGAAATTGCAAACATGTTACTTGACACCTTTTTACACCAGGCCCTTCGATTTTATAGTGTACTGTAAGTACAGTCTAATTTTCAACAGAACTTGCTAATACATTGATAATATACAAGTATATTGCAGACCATTAAAATTGTTAAATGCATAGTTAAGACAAATGGCAATAGTTTTAACATGTTATGTGTTGTGCCATTTTAATTCTATGACATCTTTATACAATAATTAAATTTGTAAAAAGATAATACGCAATAAATAAAACAAGATCGAATGAGTTAAAATCAGATACATGAAGATATTACCTGCTTGATTGAATTGTCAGCATTATCGCTTAAGTTAACTTTAATTTGATTCCATGTCTGATTAGTTGTTAGAAAAATCGACATTAAAAGAATGCGAGATTTGAAAGACGAGGACAAACTTTCATCTACAGTTGTCATATAAACGTTAAGTGTTTCGTTGGTAATGTATTCAGCATAATACCAAAAGCTGCAAATAAAATAATTTCTTAATTATTAAATCCATCACTATTTGCAGAGGTTGTATTCTTGAAAAATAGTTTGACCAAATAATAAATATATTTAACGACATACTATTTTGCACAACACGATAACATAACATAACTTTACCTTAAACATTGGCATTCAGGCAGTGTGGAATTTCCAAATACACTGGACTTCAGTGATATAACTTCTGGCACATTGGATAAACTAGATTTTGGTGTTGAAGCATACATGAAAAATCCTGTTAAAAATATGCCGATTTTGAAATTGTAATTTCACATGCAAAAAGTGGTCACAATGATGTAAACGTATTTATCGTCACCAGAAGGAAGTCCATATGTATGGTCTGCTTGAGGAAAGTCAATATCTTTATCAGCTGGCGATGTTCGTTTCCATCTATATTCAAATTGTGAATTGGTATCATACCACAAGCAGTTGGGCGATTCGAAGTTACAAGAAACTGGAATAATAAAGAAATTCTGTAAATCTATAACTATATTGGTAATTTTTTTTAAAAAAAAGTTTTGAATTTTCAAAAAATTCTGAGTGTTTTAGTCAATGTACAATTGATAAACATGTAACCTCATGAAAAAATATAAGTTGATAAACGATGCACTCTGTGTAACCATTATACTCACTGGCTGAAGAACAGTCATCATCTAATGAAATAACTACATCATCTATAGCAACTGCAATTTCTGTGTTTTCATGAACGACACCAATGATTATCACCTATATTAAATAAATCAACAATAAACATAAAATAACTGGAAAATCGACAAATACAGTATACAGGGTGGTGCAAAAATCGCGATCCGAACTATTTATTATTCCTTTACATTGACGTTTTTCTTGATTTTTCTTTTCAGAACGTTTAGAGTACATCTTGGAGATTTATATATAAAAGTTACAGCATTTTTCGGCGAACAAAAAGGGTACAGTTTTATTTTGAACATCACCACTCAATAATAAAGACTCAGCGAGCCAACTGCCTGTCATTTTAACGTGCGGAATGTGTCTTCCGAATCATTGATTCGAAGCTTAGTGCAACGTTATCAGCAGTAAGGAGGAGTGAGTGATCTTCCAAGATCCGGATGACCACGTTCTGTCCGAAACTATGTGACTTTTCAACTGTTCACTGTGCTGAAGAGAGTTTTGCAGTTCAGCACTTTCCTCAACATGTTCAAGAGTCGCACCATTTCAAACAGACAGAACGTATTCTTTTTGATCTTGGACAATCACCCACTTCATTTTGATGTTAAAAACGTTGCACTAAACGTCAAATCATCGATTCAAAAAGCAGATTTCGCAAATTAAAACGATGAGCTCTCCGAGTCTGTATTATTGAACAAAGATGTTCAAAATAAAACTGCATAATTTTAGTTTGGTGTATGATACCAAAATAAATATTCCACATGTTCTAAAAATGTTTTGAAAATAAAAATCAAGAAAAACGTAAATGCAAAAATATTAAAAATAGTTTTGACCCCATCGCGACTTTTGCACCATCCTGTAGAACTGTGGAGTTAGCCTCAACATGAGCCCTTGGTAACCAAAGATGAAAAAAAAATATAGAAAGCTTAATCAAAAATCCTATAGTCACCCGCCAATCTTTCTTCGGATGGTAAGGTACAGCGGCATTTACCCAACTGTCATCAATTTTTCCCTTAAATGTTGTTACTGTTTTCATTTCTTCATTAAATTCTTGATACGCAATGTTAAGCTGACTAGCATTTGACAACATGTAGAACCAAAACCTTAAACAAATGGCATCGACAGGTGGATATTTTCCAGATACAAGCCAAGCCTCATTCAGTAAGCTTTGTCCAGTTGTATTTATATAAGCATACTTTCCTATTATAATAAAAACACAGCATTTGATAAAAACTTTTTGTATGTTTAAGCAAGGCTCCTTTGTTTTGAAGAAAGCAGAGCTCAAGCATTATAATGTACGATAGTGTATGTTTAATGAACGATAGTAGTGATGAGTGATAATGTATAGATTTATATTTCTACATTAATTCTCGATTACTTAATAGAGATAGAACTAGGAGTATGGCTATAGTTCTACACACTCCACACAACAACCCTTCACGTTATAAGTGATAATGTTGAGCAAATGAAAATGCAGCGAAAAAGGGGAAAAATGATATGCATAGACGAACTCATACTTTAGCCTTTTAGTGGCTTAAATAATAGAAAGATTTAACGTTTATAACATATATTCCAAAAAAAAAACATGTATAAGGTAAAAATATGAAACGCTTAAAATATAATTTTATCAGTAAATTGATTTTTACCATAGTTAGTTTTGAATGTATGGTCAACATCAAGAATCCTATTAAAGTCATTTTTAACCACCCACTGAAATTCATCATCTTGGGATTGAGTGAAATCACAGATATGGCCATCATCAAATGTACAAACTCCTATAATGTTGGTAAAAAAAGAAAGATCGAATGTCTAAGTGAATATTGTATGTAAAAATTCATCAGTTTAAATAAATTGTTGATTTAAAATATAATGGTTACAAAAAGTTTTAAAATATTTTTCGGTCAACTCACTTTGAGGAAGACAAAGTGCAATATTTAAGTCATCAACTGCTATGAAATTATGTGAATCTTTATAGCTCGGTAAAAGAGCAGACAAACAAACCTACAAAAAATTAAACACCAAAACACGTTATACATGATATTGCATCAATTCAAACTCACATCATCAATGCAAAATAAGGGTATGGGGGAGGGAGTGATAATAACCGTGGATAAGGGGTAAATAAAGCCTTAATGGTCTATATATGCATAGATCTTCAGTCAAGCTAAAACAAAAAAAAAAAAAACATTTCAAATGTCTTATAAGACTTACGTTATAATTCGAACTGAATTCATTAATAGGAATTTGGACATATCTCCAGACATCAGGATTAGCGAGCACATCATTACCGAATCGTTGCCACAAGACTTCTTTGGGACGTTGTTCATATTCAACTGTTACATTCAACCTGTTCCAACATTACAACAACATTATAAAACTAAAAGTACATCCGTCGTTGACTAAATAGAATATTGTGTGATACTGATCGACCAATGACTATTGAGATAGTCGCTATTGCCAACTATTACATACATAACGATAATAATAATTATTAATTATAACAATAATTCAATTGAACAAAAAGCGAAAATTGATTATAGTCAGTCAAAATTATTACAAGACAAAAAACAAATATTATAACAAATTTAAAAAAATATTTATTACCATTCAATCTCCCCACGTTGAAAATACCAAAATGTAAAACAAAGTTCATCAGATGGATATATTAATGAACTGCACATATGAGCTGGGCCAGAATTGAATTGGGATTCATGTCCATTGTCTTTTGGTTGTACGTATAAGTAATGACCTGCAAATACATAGTTGTTTTTTGCTGCCATTAAACAAGACTTATGTACGAACACAATATGTTGTTATGAAATTTACCTTGCCAATTATCTTTGGTGTGATCAAAATAATCTTTTGGATCATTGAAATTGAGACGACCTCTTGCAACGACCCATTGCATAATTTCATTGTACTTTTTTTGATACCAAGTACATAGTGTTCCATCTTCAAAATCACAAAAGTACTCGGTCTCTAATAACAATTAGAGATAATACAAATTAGTTTTATAAAAACAGTAAATTAAAAAAATCAACAATTTTTTCTTAAATTACTTGGATTGGATTCATCAGTTGGCTCGATAGGAGTTACTGAAAAACAACCAGCGTCAAAATTTCAATCTCTCATTAACAATTATACAGTATTATACAGTGTTATTGAAGTGTGATACACTTGAATAACACTGTAACCACTACTGTAATTTTTATCTAAAGATATACAAGGTGAGTCGTTCTTATATTGCCAAAATTTTACAGGGTGGTAGGGCACAAAAACCCAATAAAAAGTTCTTATGAACCTATATCTGCAAACGCTAAGTTTGCGAGTTATACTGTAAGTTTAGTCAATTGGCTGTAATACAAATCCTGGTATCAACGAGTCGTTGATAGTACAACAATACATTACAACCAATAAACAAAACTATGGTCTGCAACTCATTACTCATAGGCATAGCTCATTTTGATGACCTCTGTTACCATGTAAAGTGTTGCAAGATATTAACGAATCACCCTGTACAATATACTGTAGCTTACATTTACAATCGACAGAAGATCTCAGTTTAATGTCATCTATGCCAACAAAACCCATCTTCCATTCATTTGGTTCTACCACAAACACCAACTCTATCTCTCGAGGGCCGTTTACTTTAAAAGGAATTGAGATCGGTGTCCATTTGTCTAAGCTTTGCGATGGTGAGACCCATACTGTTTCCTGAGTTTCTAATTGATCAGCCAATATATTGTATTTCACAGTGAAGGATGGCAATGCTAAATGTTCAATAAAAAAATTAGTCAACAACAATGATTAATGATTTAGTACAACTAAATCACCAAGTACATCCATCTAAAGATCCAAAATCCATCTAAATCCATCAAGTACAAGTTCCTAATTAATGCGGTTTTTCTAATATGCGACGACATTATCCTTTCAGATGCTTGGTATATGGGAAATAATTTCACTATTGTGTAACTTGGTATAGGTGGTTCGCAATTGAGAAAATTTTGCTGCTTCACCGAAATTTCAATATAAACTATTTTCGATTTTATGCAAACTTTTTGTGAAACATAATTCATGCATAAATCTAGAATGTCCTGTTTTAAATTAACGTTTGAAAGATATACTTACATCCATACTGGATATAATAAAACTGTAAACAAAACGGATTGTTCGAAGGGGTTATTTCATTGCTCCGAAGAATTGCTTTTCCTTCCCATGTAATAGCGGGATTAGTTAAATCCACATATGCGTAAAATCCTTTACAAAAAATTAATTATTTGTTTTATAAAATGTATTCCACAATATATAAAATAATGTATGAATAACGCCTTTTAATCTATACCTCTGTCATTGTCACGTGGTCCACTCATCTTTTTAGAATAAGTTCTACCATATCCCATAAGCCAATCAAAACCAGACGTCAAGTTAAAATCAATCGTATAACCACACAATCCATTATCAAAGTTGCAACTTCCAGGAAGATCACACGATCCTGTGATAATTTCCAAGTCGTCAATTGCCAAAAAAGCACCACTTTCCTCATTAACATCAAATTTTGCTTCGATTCCAATCTACATACAAAACATGGTTATTATAGATATATATAAACATCAAATACGACATTAAAATGAAGCAAGGTTCAGTAGTTAATTGTGCAATAAAATGATTTCAAACAGTTTCTTGATTTGGTTTGAATATAAATATGGGCGTAGCCAGGGTAGGGCAGGTTGGAGCGCTTGTCCACGCCTAAAGTTTAGCAAGGTGAAATAATAAAGATATGAAAATCAAAGTTAAAGGAAGTGTGATTGATAATTACAATCTACATTTCACAAAAGCTAGCTAATTATGATATTTAGCATAGCTAATTAATATAATTATCATAATTAGTCGTTCTTGTGTATACTCTATCCCAAATTAGCTAGCACAGAATTTGCTTGAGGCAGCCAAGGGGTGAGCTAGGTGATCACACTGGTGGCAGTGGCAGCAACTGAAAAGTGTGAGAGGTACGCTCGTCAACCATTGGCTGATTCATCTCGCTGCCTCCAATTCCAATTCTAATTCTGTGCCAGCTAATTTGGGATAGAGTATATACAAACTTCACTGCATAATTACTTCCATTATTACATTATCTTCTGAACCACGTCGACTGCAGTTTTTCAGAACACTCAACGATTGGAAGTGGTCACTGCCTCACCTATGTGCTTATAGGCACCTTTTCCAGTTCGACACCTCAATATTTCTTGTATTTTAATTTATCCAAAAATTGTAATTGCTGTTTAAATTGTAATTCTCTTTCTTTACATTTATCTTATCATTTTTGTTTTTATTAAATTTGTGTCGTGGGTACTCGAGTTGGCGAAAGCTGTAGGGTACACCAATAAAATTGAATTGAATTGAATATGACTTGCAGCAAAGCTGTTGTAGAGGCAGCGTGTCTTTTACTCTCTCGTTGAATAAATTTTTATTTTGATTGCATTGTTGAAAATAGGTAAAACAAAGGTAGATTCTGAGTAAATGGGCCCGTGGCTAAAACGTTCTATATAAATATGATTTGGTTGCTACAATTCATAGTTTTCGATGTAACAATGGAATGTTCGTGAAATTTCACGAAATTTCCAATTTATTAATTTAATTAATAAATTGGATTAATTTCACGGTCAATTAAAATAGCACCATTGGAAAGGCCCCTCATATGCAAACAATGTTTGTCTAACACATTTGTTTGTCACAAGCTTTGTTTTCATAATATTTAGATGAGTCACGTTAAGTGGCTCGCCCTGTATATGTATATACACGCAAACAATCTAAATTATTTAAATGATAGAAATTAATTTGTAATATTATATAAACATGTTTGAATACATATTTACCATGTTTATATAGTCATTTTGGTACTTTAATTTTAACTGAAATGCAGCTTGTGGCGCTACTTGCTCGTACTAGGGTTATGAGTTTGGGAGTCGAAGTTAGGTTAGAAACAAATATATGATTAATGAATTCAATGAACCAGTAATGATCTATTATGTATGATTTTGTTTAACTAACCTAACCTCGGCCCTCAAACCCATAACCAAAGTACAAGCAAGTAGTGCCTTACCGCTTCTCAGTTAAAAGAAAGTATTGTACCGACAATTTTAAATTTAAGGATGACATGTTTACTGTAATAAATAATTTTTAATAACAATTTCCAAATTACATGTAATTTTTTTAAAATGAATTTAAATTAATTTTATTTGAATTATTGTTTTTATATTAAATTTATTACAGACAACCACTGATCCCAATAATTATTCAGCATTGATGCCTCTAGGTGGTGAAGAAATAAACAGTAAGCATTACATTTGATTGTTTTTCAAATATTATTTATTGTTATGATATATTTTCCAAATATTATTCATTGTTATGATATACTTTTCCACGAGCCAGCCATCCACGCTTGTGGCGCTACTTTCTTGGGTTATACAATTCGATACCAGGTTGGGTTAGTTAAACAAACAAAAACGTAGGCCTAGTAAATTTAAAAGAAATGATCTGTTAAGTATGTTTTTGTTTGACTAACTTAACCTGGCCTCCAAACCCATAACCCAAGTACAAGGGTTGCCCACCCAGTAAAAGTACTCGGTTGGCTGTTGGCTGGCTATTCAAAAAGAATTATTTATATTCACATACTGTATATTTTAAACTACAATGCATAAAATATAAATCACAGGTGGTCACAAAGGTTACGGTCTCGGCATGATGGTAGAAGTACTTTGTGGTATTCTATCCGGAAGTAATTATGGACCCAACATCCGACAATGGATGGAAGAGTCTGATAAGGTTGCCAATTTGGTACGTTTCTTATCATTTATATTTATATAGTATAATAACAATATAATATATTCTGTCTTTCTGACTGTCTGTCTGTTTGTCTGATCTGACTGACTGTCTATCTGTCTGTTTGTTTGTTTGTTTGTCTGTCACAATGAGATGGGGAAAGTGGTACAGAAATGTTTACTATTTGAACTCGCACTGGACGGGTTCAAATGAAAGCACCACTGGACCATTGAACTCATACAACAGAACATTTACCACCTAAGAACTTTCCCGTCATTTTTGACGGGCTACTTATAGTATAGTTTAAATGTTTTTAAAATGAGTTATATACGCGTACAAGCCTAGGATTGGCAACAGTTTTGCAGAAACTAAAGCTTCAAAGATCACGACTTATCACTTAATGGATATCTAATTTTCCGGAAATGGTTCGTTGAAAATTAGATATTAACTGGAAAATGGGTCTATAGGTTTAAATTCGTCGTTTTTTGTGTAGGCTTTTTTATTTTGATTGCATTTAGCAACTTAGAAAAAAGGAATTGCAATATGGGTTGGTTGGACGAGTGGTTAGAGCGATGAGCTGTGGTGCATAGAGTACCATTTTCGATTTTAAATGTGAGTTTAATTTTTCTAGGTTGCTGGTAATATTTTGCAATTGTTTATAATTTTATTTTTTTTTACTTTTTTAATTATTAAATAGTGGGAAAAACCTTTTTTTTTAATATTTCCTTTTGACATTATACTTCCACACCCGTGAGAAGTACGGGCTTTTACCTAATAGTAACATTATATTCAGCTGTATTGTAAAATAGTATTTTTATTTAAAATAAAGATATGTGACATTGTATGTATGGTTATACAAAACAAAATCAATACAACAGAAAAATATTTTTTTTCATATATTTTTTATTTTAAAGCATGTTTGCTTTGGAGAGTTTTCCGCTGATTTATGGAACAGCAACAACATAGCGAAGTTAGCGATTCCTTTGGTCGCTAGATGTAGCGGAAATAATTTAGTACCAAGATAGCAAAGAAACCTTCCATATTTCTTCAGCGTTTTTTCTTTATGAAAAAAGATATATTGGGTTACCCACTACATGTATTCTACAAATAAATAGTATATGTGGGTGGGTGTATAAATGGGTTTCAGGTGGAGAGACTATAATGTAAATCTAGACTATCTCTTGGTTTTCATTCAAATTCGAACATGTTTGAAATCGCACTTGTAGATAGTATCTAAGTAGATATGATATATTTTATATATCTTTTTTTCAGGGGCAGTGTTTTATTGCTTTGGATCCTTCAGCTTTTACTCCTGGTTTTGAAGACCGGATGTCAGATCTTATGAACGGAAGTCGCAATCTTCCACCCGTGAGTTTCCTTATTTACACCCTCTCTTAATTTTTCATTTCACTGAATTCACTAGAGAATTTCCAAGACGTGGTTTGTGGTAACATCAACCAAAGTTTTCCTCTTTTTTTCGACATGAAATTCAAGTGATACAATATTAAATTATATTATGTTTTATTTATAAAAGTTCTATGTTACAAAATCGCACGAATCGAATCAGAAATTGGAAAAATCAAAAATGAAATTACTCAAAACTTGCATAAATCGAATATTGAATAACTCAAATCAGAAGTCGCATAAAACGAAACTACATCTGTTTTAAATAGCATTTTAATGTACCTGTTAACAACGTTAAAGAATATGAAAAAAATTAAAAATAATAAAAACAAATCGAGTTGTGAATTATGGGACACCCGGTATAAGGTATTCGAAAATCATCTTTACAACTTTAATACTAAAGTACCTACAGTTGCAAAGATGAGTTTCAGACACCCTGTATATAACAAATGATTCAACCAATCCTGAGGCCACCTTTCATCAATCGATGAAGGAAACTGATAAAATGAGGTGACAACAAATAAATGGGGGATAAATAAAAAGAAAAGTGGAAAAAAAGGAGATAACCTAAAAAAAAAGTGGGGAAAGTAAATTTATTTGTCCTCGCTCATTGCTTTCTCATGTGACAAATGTAGTACACTTATTGAATCGTTTTCAAGATGGAACTCAATAACGAGTCAAAAATACACAATATGACGTAATGATGTTAAATGACATGACGTGAATCAAATTATATTTATTATTTTTTTTTAGCCGAGGGTTTGGTTATAGCTGTGTAAATGGTTTATTGATTCTTGTTATACGATAATGGATGTCAAAAAATTAATGTAAACAATTTCTATTATCTGGAATATTTTTCGAACGATAGAGGTTGAGATCAAACAAAAACCATGGTTTAATTTCCGATGGTTATAATTACGAAAATGGTTGTAAAATATATATATAAAGAAAAAATAATGAGAATATTTAAATAAATCCGGAATTTTCTCCGGATTATAGAGGTTTATAATGAAAAACAAAAGTTTACGTCATATAATACGTGTTAATTTTATTTTAAGTTTAAAATTTTTATATTAAATTTAATTTAATGGTGTTCAGAAATTTAATAGTTTTAATTTCCTAACTATACTCCGTCCCAGGTATCTTTGGACTGTCACACGTTCTGCGCAGCTTTTGTATTCATCCTCTATGGCAGTTA
>JAQIWH010004446.1:0-16985 GCA_034695005.1 Cryptops parisi | reverse complement strand
CTTCAAATTTTGGCGCCCTTAATATTTTGGCGCCCTAGGCAAGTGCCTAGTTTGCCTATGGGTAAAACCGGGCCTGTTTTGGAGTGTCTGTTAACAGTGGCCAAGTAAAATTCTTGATATCTTAACAATATAAATTGCTTTGTCTGTCTGTTTGTCTGTCTGTCTGTCTGTCTGTCACACTGAGATGGAGAGAATCATAAAGAAAAAAACTTTTATTTTTTTTTGGATGAGGCTGGATTTGAACCCACACCTCAGGATGAGTGGAGCTCAAGAGAGTAGCGATTATACCACTCAGCTAAACGAACACATAGAATAGTCCTCTCACATTGAGCTCTAAAGCCCAACGAGTAACCGTGCTTCTGCACAAGCATGCAGCTAGTCTTAACAATATAATATGCTATGTCTGTCTGTCTGTCACACTGAGATGTGAAAAATAATAAAAAAAATTTTTTGTCTTTTTATGCCTTTATGGGATTCGAACTCGCACTGGATGGGTTCAAACGGTAGTTACGTTTGTTCTCTCCCCCCAAATGTCTGGACCCTTCCCAAAAAACATTTCTGGTTACAAGCCTGTACCATGCATTAATATTTTATCATTAATTTTTTTACGTATATGAACTATTGTTTTTCAGTCAATTTTTAAGGCAAATTTCCTCCCATCAACAGTTAAATGAATAAGTCAATTCGGTTGGGGGTCTGACACCACGATTGCAGATTTTTTTGTGGATCTCCCATTTTCTCATGCTTTTTAAAACTCCTGCTTGAGTGCATGCATGCATGCATGCGTGCATGTGTGTGTGTATATATTTATTTATTTATTTAATTTCGAAGTTGTTTATAACTTGAAAATAAGTTTATAAATAATGTTCGTTTAAATTAAAGTTATGAGCTTAAAAATAGATTATCAAGAAGTTTTTAACTTTGATACCGTAATTTTATTATTTGAATGTCATTCTGTGTTTCAGGTAGTCACATGGGCAACACACATTTTTTTCTTGGTGTGTGTTATTGGACGGCAGTATTTGGACCCAGTAATGAATTATCATGATCATGACATTGACATGTATGTTCCATTCTTTACGTTACTTCAGTTCTTTTTCTACATGGGATGGCTAAAGGTAAGCTTTCTTCAAAATTTCGATTTTTTGTGTAAAAAAAAAGCACACATACAAATAGAAATGGTACAAACACAAAGAAAGCTAGGAACAGGGTTCCTTCAGCTCTTTTCATTCACTAAATATTTTTTAGTTCCAAATCTATCTAATTTCTCTTTCACACCCAATATTTTGTCACCTTAACATTTGTCACTATCTGCTGTTACACCTGAATTTCTTTGTTTTCTTTGTTTTTCCCCAATTTCATTTTGCCTTAAATTATGTTATGTATTTTGAATGTATGTACAGTATATATCTTATAATGTATTATGTAGATTATTATTAAATTACATGATTCATGCTCATGTTTATGTATTTTACTTCCATGATTTAAATAAAATTTACACAAACCCTTTTCTTCAATAGAGGCAAATTTAGAGCACTGTGGGCAGTTATCTCACACCAAGTGCCAAGTGCTAACCCAAGCGGCCAGGGTTGCCAGATTGGGCGATTTGTCACCAATTAGACTACTTTTGAAGCTTCTTGGCGAGAAAAAATTTATTTGGGCTCCAGGCGTGATTTTGGGCTCCTACAATTCACATTGGGTCATTTGTGGGCTCCACCCACATATTCTTATTTTTCATATATTTACAAGCTGCTGACATGGGAAATAGGGCTTAATATTTCCAAAAACATAACTCAGATTAGAAAAAAACAAACCACAATTTATTTCTTTTAATCCTTTTTAAAAATTTTCCAAGGGGAAAATCCAAGGAAAACCCGCGATCATGAACAGTGCGATGCGCGCCCATACTTTGCTGCCACCACGCTCCTGCCGGTGACTTTGGGCGACGTTTTGTTAAAATTTGTGCGCTTTTTCATTTGAAGGATCTGGCAACCCTGAGCGGCACTACAGTATTTTCACTAATATAAGACTTTTTAAGACTTAGAGAGTAAGTTTTACATTCACAAAAACTTTATAATGGCACATATTTATAAGGTACAAACTGATACACTTAACATTGCATGGGTGATTATTTAAATTTGATATTAACAAAAACATTTGATTTAAAAAAACATGTTTTAAAACACATAGGAATAGCTCACTTTTTTGTCACATTCAGGACTAGGCAGAGGCGCGTTATAATAGAGGCAAAATAGGCATTTGCCTAGGGCTCCCTATTCCAAGGGGCCCCCAAATTAATTTTTTATTTAAAAAAACAAATATTAAAAAAGTTAGCAACAATTAACCATGCAATGGTGTTTGTAAAAAATATTTTATGCAAAAGGGGTAAAGATAATTTGAGCCCATAAGCAATATATCATACCTATAACAACAACATATCACACTATATCGTTATATGTATGTTTAAGTTAAATTTGCAATAATGCAATCTTAATAACTAGAAATTAATCCCCCCCTGGTTGGTGGTAACCATGGGTTTCTAAATTTCTTCAGCTTATGTTTATGCAGTTTGTTCATGTTGTAATTTAAATTTGCCTACAGCTTATATTTATGCAGTTTGTTCATTGTTGTAATTTGAAATTTGCCTACAGCTTATGTTTATGCAGTTTGTTCATTGTTGTAATTTAAATTTGCCTACAGCTTATGTTTATGCAGTTTAATCATTGTTGTAATTTAAATTTGCCAAAATGAAAATAGCAACACGGAGCGTTAGTCACATACGTCAGCGTTACACGCGTCAGCGTTCCTGCTAGACTATTATTATTAAGATGTGGATAAAGAAAATGTATATATAAGAAAAGATATTAAATGTAACAGAAATAATTTGTAAAGAAACACTCACTTTAATGTTGGGAAATTGGTGAATTTCGTAGTTTCGACATAGTTCCCGATTGGTGTCATTCGAACAATCGACAACACCTACAGTCACTATCTTTTTCCACGCTTAAAAAAGAGAATATAAGTTATAGTATACGTTTGTTTTCCTATTGTATTTTCCTCATAAATTGACAGAGGATAAAATAAAGAAAAAATATTATTTTAAACTAGAAAAGACATTTTGTAAAGTTTATAAATTTTTTTTAATAAACAAAGCCTTAGTTTTGAAATTTGGTTACTTTTAAATGCAATCACTTGGACGCATCCATTTGACCAGTCTTTTATACGCCAATTTTTCAATCGCCAATCTTTTAATTGCCAATTTTTTTAGTCGCCAATTTTTTAATCGCAAATTTTTTAATTGCCAAACTTTTAATCACAAATTTTTTTAACGCCAGTTTGTTTAGCCTAAGCTAGTCTAACCTATCTAACCTAATTGACCTAACCTAACCTAACTAACCAAACCTAATCAACCTAACTTAACTAACTTAACCTAACTATTAGAATTAGGTTAGTAAGAGTCAGGTTAGGATGTAGTGTGCGAGTTTTCTTGTTATTCCACAGCCGCTAGAGAACGGCTACAGAACTCCCACCACCCCCAGGTTCGTTTCTCGACGACTTCAATCATATCGCCGTTGATCGGAATCTCGGAAAGTCCTTCTCCTTCTCCAATTATTCCTGTTTAAAAAAATTAAATTTATACTTAACCACCTAGAAAAGTGTCAATTATTTCAGTTACTTCGGTTTTTAGGGCCCATGCTAGAATCTTTCTCGGGCGAAAACCTAGACACGTGGTGGTTTTGAGATAATAATAATCGATTGGCGATTGATTTGCGACAAAAGAATTGGCGATTGAAAGTGGCGAGTAACAGATTGTGACCAAATGGATGCGGCCATATGTTTGCGATTAAAACGGCGTACAACTAATTTAGGTGACTTGGGAAACAATCAACGTGTCTCGTTTGATGAGGAACCAAATTCAGATAATCGTTCATATTTATTTGTTAAGCTAAAATATAATTGCTTCAACAGATTTTGTTCACCTTGTAACACACATAACATTTTAAAGACTTTTTTATGAGAAAATACAGTTCATTAAAAAATATTATACATTGAAAGGTATAGTTATGAAATATTATAGCGTATTGTTTTATTGTAGCGCATTTGCAGTGAACAAAAGTTAAGCGCAAAAAAGCAGATGCTTTAAAAAACTCTTTAAATATTATTCGTTTTTAAAAAATGTTTTCCAATCATTAATAACTAGTAAATAACCCGTCAATAATGACGGAAAAGTTATTTATTCATTTAGCTCATATTGCTGTGCAATATTCGTTAGTTATTATTCGCATATTCGTTACAATTAGAGTATTTATTTTTCATTTCGTTTTGTTTCGTTTCGGTTGTTTCTATAGAAACATAACTGGTGAGGAGGACGAGGAGAAGGAGGAAGATTTTGCATTTTATAACAATTAGATTTGAGGAAAAAAAATTTCCCAGTAGAGTTACTGATGGTGATGTTCACAATGCTCACTTTTCAAATTTAATTCATCCAATTAAGCAAAGATATCGAGTTGTCATGGTTTCATTTTTTTAACACTTTGAACTTAGTTTTCTCAAATAAAATTGAAAAGTGAAATAAAATGAGCTTAGTATTACAGAAGTTGTTTCAACGATTCGATATCACGGGTACAACACCTGGAAAACCTAATTGGATTATAAATACTTTATCAAGCTGATAGGCAGGCAGGCAGGTTTTCTCGGGGTTTTTTCGTTTCCTCCTGCATCATAAAACATTGTTCCATGTATTCTAATTATTTCTGATTATTTACCTTTTTATCATTTCTGTACTTCTAATTTAAATAAAGTCTGGAGGCCAAATGACAAAGCTGTAAAAGCCCTCGTTAAATCCAAAGTACCTACGTATCTCAAGCTAATAAATTAATTAGCACAAATGATGGCAATTATACAAAGGTAGTTTTCATTTCTATATGTTTTCAATATCATTTCTCACTGCCACATTTACGCGTGAAATATATGATATGTATAACAAAAATATTACTGTTTATACAGTATGTCTAAAAATTGTCACCGAGACGGTGTAAAACCCAAAGTTCTATTTGTTGAATTGAACAATTACCATTGCATTTCTGCACTATTTCTCTGTCATTTATACAAGGCTAAATTGATACTGTCTTCGCGTCTTATATAAAACATTGTTGTCACAAAAACAAGAAATCCAAACAATGTTTTGTTAAATTAAAATCCTAATCTAATCAACTCCTCTTGTGACATATTCAGTTCTCAACACTTTTTGTTTTTTATTTAACAATTTATATGAATTGGTCAATTTTTTTTCCAGGAACTCTTAATTTATAACTATTCAATGAAATAACAATTTTAAAAACTTACTTAAAAGTTGACTATAGTATGTCCAAATGCATAAAAATAATATTTGTTGTGCATTGCATATTATGGAAAGGTTTTGTGTGTTTGTGTGTGTAGTTTTGAACTTTAACTTTCTCACCTTCAAATACATAATAAAAATAAAACTAAAGTAAGACAAAGTAAGCACTTACCCCAGGTAACTGATTGGTGGATCAATTTTGTTCAACCAACGTTTTGCCTTCCTATTTTAAAGGCTTGACCAAGGTTATTAACAAACTTCTTAACAGTATTGAGAGCTTGTCTGTTGGTTGCTTTCTGTGTTGTCCTGTTTTTTTGTGATTTTTGTTGTTTGAATATTGGATAATAACCGTGGTCCAGCCTTTAAAATAGGAAGGCGAAACATTGGTTAAACAAAATTGGTTCACCCGATCAGTTATCTGGGGGTAAGTGCTAAGTTTGGTTTGACCACCTTATTTCTAACTTTAGTTCAACCTTAACTTTAGTTCTAATCGTAACCTTAGTTCTATTTTAAGTGTGAATTTTTGTAGGTATATCTTCGACATCATACCTTCGACATCAGCAGCAAATTCTTGCCATGTTGGTTTGTAGTTGATGCAGTCTCCACACACACTACTGTAAAACTCGATTAGCCAAGCATTGATAGTTCCAAGTACAAACGACTCAAAATTGTCATTAGTCAGGATGACAACCTTATCATTTTCATCGTAAAGGGCCTCTACTCTGGTCGAAAAATGGTAAATAAGAAGAAGCGTCGTCGTGAAGAAAACATTCAGTGAGATCCACCCGGCCATCCTGCTGTATTTCTTTCCCATCAAAATCAACTCAGTCAATAAAGGAGATCGTTTGTTTTAATAGCACGTATTCTGACTTTCTCCTCTCCCTACTACTACTGTTATTTCATGCTTCTCTGCCTGTCAATTTTCATGCATCAACGCGAACATGAAATGCAAGCAGCTGATGACAGGAAGCCATATGACGTCCTCAAGCCAAGCTCGAGGAAGTTTTCGATAATTAAAGTATCGATGGATTAGCCTATAATTATGTTGGTTTTTTTTGTTTTTTTTTTTGCGTCTGACAGTATAATATCAGCCGATAGTTAATAAATCAAATCAATAACAATTTACAACAAATCAATAACAACTAAGCGCAAAATTAAATTGTATGCCGTTGATTTATTAATAATAAAGATTACGTTTATTAAGAAACCTTGTCTCAATTCTGCATTACGAAAATCGAAATTCACGAGCTTGTTTTCAAGATAAAATTAAAAGTTACAACGTTTTCTTAAGTCCTAGGATAGAATCTAAACATTTAAATTTCAGTCTATATTGAGAAATGGTTTTGCCGCTTTAACAAACATATTTACATGTCAAGGCAGATTAAAAATGCAATTACTTCCACATGCAATATAAGGAAAAAATTATTTTTCAAACTTCCATAATCAATTCAATTTTAATATGTGGCATCGCTCATTGGGGTGATGCGTCTTTCGATTACGTCGCTTACAACTGGTAAGGCTACTACAGTCAAACTTCTCCAATGTGGCCACCTATGGGAGGACAAAATTATATTTTTTTTTTTATTTTATTAAAAAAACAGTTATTTAAAATCGAACATAACAAAAGGAAGACAAACAAAACAATTGCCCGAGAGCGGGCTGGGAGGTGGTGAAAAACCGCTCAGAGGATCTGTCTCCTGTGCATGATTTCATATCCCGCCTCAAGGAGGTGTGGTCACTTAAGAGAGTTAGCCACACTTCAGAGGTTCTACCAAAAACAGAACGCAGTATAAAGATACTGTAATACAGTACAAAGTCACTTATTGAATCTTGATTTTACTGTACTGTGTGTCTTGTTTGGTGTTACTGAATAGAATTAGAGATCGATTAATAGTGTAATGAATCAAGGAGAATAAAACATAGCGGTATAACGTACAATACGTAGTCCATCGTAGTATTTTTTATATTCATCCGTATTCTGACTTCTGTCAATCATGGAGCAAAAGATGTATCCATCTGGCGATGTGCCTCTCCAACGTCAAGTTGACACCGTATACCGATTCATTTCAGGCAAGTTTTGAAAGCAACCAGATGCTCTGTGAGTTTTCTCTTCGTTTGTAGAACTACGTTTACTAACAACAGTTTCAATAATCGATTTCATATCACTATAAAAGTCCGTGAGGATCTCATCACAGAATAAAAACGGGAGCTCAGGCTGCAACGAACGTGTGCTCACCACCCGTCGCTATGTTTTCTGAATAACAAAGCAGTGCATGCGTAAATAAAAAAAGGTTGATCTAACTTTAATATGACTTGGAAACTACAGATGGCTCCAGAGATTGAGATGGTCTATTGTCAGTGTTGAAAGTTTTATTACAAAGCTGACAAATATGAAACAATATGCTGACAAAGTTTCGTTACGAACCGACGTATTTGTTTTCATTGACGATACTTGGTTATGATTACACCCACAGGATTAATAAATAGTTGTTTATTGTTTACACTTGCGTTGAAAATGAAAGTTATTGAGGAGAAATTACTTAATGTTTGTGACTTTAAATGTTTCAATAATTTTGATCAAACACATAGTGCTTATTTTACAAAAAAGTTTCTACTAATTTTACAAAAATTTGACAAATAATTTCTACCAAATAGTTTACGCAATTTTTTTTAAAATAATGTACATATACGAGCAAAGTCAATGCTTAACACGAATAAACAAAACACATCAACTTATAATGAAAATGTAAATAACGTATATGCTCGAATAATAATAATAATAATAATTTATTTGCGTTCAAGGGAACAAAAGGACAAGAACAAACAAAAAATTACAACAAAGAGAAACGAAAATTTACTAAAATTAAATGAAAACATTATTAATGGTTACATAATAAAGTTATGAATTTTTCTATGCATCAACACCGAAAATCGCATCTTTAGAACACACCTAAAAACAAACGATAAATCAAAATCCATGAAGAAACATTTACTTTCAGGAATAGTTCAAATGTTCTACAAATATCTGTACAGTGTACACGTATAACTGGAAGTAAACCTTTAAAACATGACGGGAAAATACATGTTTCATTGGTATTTTACTTAATTTCATTAGTTACTGTTTACATTCATATGATAATTTACACCGTAGAGTCACACACCTTTTGAAAGCTTTTTAGCATGACACCGCTTTACTAGCCACTAACTTACGCTACTATTACTAATGCGAATGTAAAGTAAACAGAATTTTACAGCAAATAAATTTTAGTTTTGCAGGTATATTGGTACAGTACATATAATTGGGCTTACAAAAAATATGTTTAACTTACATCTTCAATTCCTTGTACTAAACACGATACGAAGGTCTAGAAATAAAATTAATAATAATAATGAACAAATATTTAAAAAAATTGTATTTTAAAAAAAAAATTAAATTTGATTTACCGATGAACCCATACAAGAGGGAAATATTTTTATAAGTTGCGACATATACTGAAATATAATTAAATCATTGTAAATATTATATTTTTGTTTTCAACTGAATAAAATTATAATTAAAATTAAGTCAAATGAAAATATATCGTCATTATTTTCAAATGCAATAATCACCTTTGGATTGATATGTCTAGTAATCTCTGATACCAAAGTTTCCATATGAAAACCGTTATCATCCAACTGAAATGATTTCGTATAAAAGTTTGTAATATTCACCAGCTTAAAATTTAACCGTTTATAAAAACATACTAGAAATAATACGTGACAGCTATGAATTATCATATTTGGCATATATTCACACATTGTTAACGATGTGAGTATAAAATTGTTTTGATAAACATAGTCTGACAATTGACTTAAACATCATAGAAAATTTATAATCTATTGTATACATAGATTGATTGACATTTTAAACAAAATCTTTCAAAATTAAAAAAAAAATAATACTGTAGGTCTATAAGCTTAGATGTTTCAGATTAAACTTACCCATCCAACTTTTTTCAAGGCACAGCGATATACTGCATAGTCATTAGCATTCTGCAAAATTCAAGAATCTGAATTTTTAAAAGTCGAGATTTGATTTTTCTGTATATTTTTTGAATAACTTGTGCACTTACGAGCGATTTTCTGCCTTTGGCGCCGCAATCGCGAAGAACTTTCATCGGAATATACTAACGTACAAAAAATATAAATATTTATATAGACTTGTATATCGTATACTTTCGAAAAACATGGAAGTCCTCGACGTATGCGAATTGATGTATAGAGTATCTGATTTTGCCAATACGGAAGGAGAAAACTTCTTCCAGATTCGAGAAAATTTTGTTATTATGTGATTTTGTTCGGTGATGCACCAAAGTGATCTAGACGCTGAATTTTTATCATATAATATGAACTTTGTTCAAAATAATATATTGTTCAATTATGCGACGAAATTCATTTAGGCAGAACTTAACTTTCGCATAATCCGAGGCTCTCCTGTACTAAAAATTACATTTAAAATAAAGTAGGATAAAAACAAACAAACGATACGAACTCCATTGGTTAGTGGAAGGTACCAATTAAAACAGTCGTTATCCTAAAATTAGAAAAAACAAAACTGACATGATATATTGACATTTTCAATGGTGTAATTATTGATTGCGTATAACTATTGTATTACAGTATTATATTTGTCATCCGCTACGATAACTGTCACGACGACTACTGCAATGATCAGTTGTACAGTCTTCATTGTCAACAGTTTCCAAAGACAAACAACCGTTCGTATGACTGTTCGTGCAATTTATTGTTCAGTGTGAGCTGTTGTTGCATGTAAAATCGTCCAGTTTATATACACGAGTAAATTGGTGTTGCATGTCAACAATATAGCAGTGGATGTTTTCAGGTGGTGTGCATTTAATAGATTATATTTAAACATATAGTACGCATAATTGATCTTTTTTATGTATAAAAAAACACGCCACTTTTTACACTTATTGCTTACAGTTGTTGCTATGGAACTTAAATTTTATTTAAATAACTTAGCAAACTAACTTTCGACCAAACATCCCTTACATGGAGTTAATGAAAGGAGAACCCGGTTAAAACTCGGTTTTCACTAAGAAAAACTAGAATTTACTATTTATTTCAAAACTATAAATTCTTACAGCTATTAATTCATTAATTATGAATGTTTATATTTGTGTTGTTATGGTAACACACACGCACACAACACACACTCACACAAACAAACACACGCACCTCTTACACAGATATACTGATACCCATATAAGCAGATCTTTTGTTGTAATTTTATTTAAACTCGTATGCTGTCATGTTATATTAAAGCCATTGACCATAGATGCGATGCTGGTCAACCAATGGCTACAAAGGTAACGATTACACCGTATTTGTTTGTTCGCAACCCACGTAGGAGTGTTATAAAACATGTGGCTTGTCATGGATGCATGTCAAGCTCCATAGAAACATGTCACAGATGTTATTAAAACATGTCATAAAACATTGCCATAGAAACACGTGTTTCTAGTAACAAGCTCCAACTAAATGTTTAGAGCACCATTTCATTTTATTTTTTTTTAATTTTCCGTCTCATTTACAGTATTGTGTGTAAACGAATGTAAAAATGAAACAATTGTACGCGTTTCTGTTTTATATACTTTATACTGTATTAACATTATTATTCAATTTTCATTGCAGTCGACATTTAGAGAAACAAAACAATTCGTATATAACGAATTACAATAAAATAAAACAATTAAGGTTTGTTTTTGTTTTTTGTGGTGTTTTGAGTCTCTGTATAAAGTAAACGTAGGTCGTTTGTTTTTAAGTAAAAAAGTTTTAATAAACCAACACAGACCAACAAACTGGTTCACAAAGGTTACAGCTGTTTAACAGACATTTTTTATTAGGCTAAAGTAAAGCACCTTTTTTTCAGCACATATATTAAGCATATGTTTCACATTTGTAGAACAGAACAATTATTTACATCGTTATTCAATACCGGTATCCATATGTGCGAATAATTATTGTATTCGTATCGAATAAATCAAACTTGAAACTACCAATTACCTTACAAATGCCATGTTCCATGTTTCCTTATTTATTACTTTATTTTGAGAATTACAAAAGCGACCAGAGTGCCAGGGTAATAACAAAAAACTGAAAATTTTGGATCTCACTATATTTAAACCAATAATAAACAACGAAACGTGTTATTTGCATAATATATTCTTTTAAATAATACGATATTTTTTATTTACCTGGTTAGAGCCCACTAATGATGCTCATGGTTGGAATTATTCGTAACACTTAACGTGCTGCCAATAGTCTCAATATGGAGGTTAGATTAGCAAAGCAAATTAAACTTGATGAAGATTTCCAAATTGGACAATGAACGGGCTGAGCTTGCACAATCAAGGCAAAACAAGAACAAATATGGTAAAGAATCAAAAAAATTTTTCTTTTGTGGGAAATTTGGCCATTTTGCAAGAGAATGTCATAAAAATCATGCCTATCGTCCTTGCCAACATTGTGGAAAGTACAACCATGATTCCAGGGATTGCTGGTTCAAGAAGCAATCAGACCAGGCAACTTTTGATGGACGCAGTAGACATGGAAAAAAACAGGCACCAGGAAAGAAAAGTTTTTTGAAGTCCTGCAGAGATGTCCACTGGACAATGATAGCAAATGTGGTGAAAAAAGAGGATGCAAAACAAACTGAAACTTCTGAGGAAAATTCGGAAAGAACGTCAAGAAAAGAAGAGGCACGGTGGTTGGTTGATTCCGGAGCGACGAGTCATATGACTGCGGATAAAAAAATTTTTTATTGATCGAACCATGTGATAAGACTATAGAAACGGTTGCATAATATATTTACGCACCCGGGTGATAAGACTACAACCATGTGATAAGATTATAAAAACGGTTAATAAAAATAGTAACTTGAGAGCTCAAGGAGAAAGTTCAGTAGTTATCCAAGGTACGGAACAAGAAAATCAATTACTTTGAACCAAATCCTACTGGTATCCTGGTTGAGCGAGAATCTCTTGTCGGTGTCAAAGATTATTGACCATGGGGTTGATGTATGCTTTAGTAAACCAAAAGCTGAAGTCATCTGTTCAAATGGAAAAATTTTAATAGAAGCGAGAAGATACAAAGACAAGTTTATTTTGGATGATTTAATGAGATGTGAGTCTGAAGAAGCTGCAAACGTTGCAGAAGTATCAATAAAAATTTGGCATGAATGCATGGGACATATATTTATCAAAACAATACGAGAATTGAGTTATCAAGACATTGTAAAAGGATTGAACTTCAGGAAAGGAAAAGATGAAGTATGAGAAGCATGCTGGGAGGGAAAGATGGTGAAAAAACTATATCGAAGCATTTTGAGGAGACAATCCAAAGCTATCATGGAACTCTGTCATGTGGATCTCATAGGGCCGATAACGCCAGACTCGATTAGAAAAACTCGATATATATACTCACAATTGTGGATGACTTCAGCAGAAGAGTGCTTGTAAGTCTTTTGAGAGATAAAAGTGAAACCCAGTGGAGACTTCAAGACCTAATCTTGAGGATAGAAAATCAAACAAACTACTCTAAAGAAAATCAGATCAGACAATGGAGAAGAATTCGTTGCTGAACAACTAGAAGATTGGTTCCGAAAAAAAGACATAGTTTATGACCACTTTGTATTCTGCCCAAAGTAATAGAGTGGCAGATAGGGCTAACCGGACGATTTCGGATATGACGAGAACCATGCTGGATGAACGCGAGTGTATACACACTGCAGTATTCATTAAAAACCGAAGCAAGTCGTCGATTCATGGGAAAACTCCTAGTGAAATGTGGAATCGGTACACCCTTACCGTGATTTTCATGAGAAAGTTCGGATGCTTGGCGTACATGGCTGTGAACAAACAGGGGAAGAAAATATAGATTCAACATAGATTCCAAGAGCAAGACTCGGAATCTATGTTGGCTACAGTAGATGTAGGAAAGCCTATCGAATCTATATTCCTGAATTAGACAAAGTGAAAGAAACAAAAAACGTGAATTTTGTCGAAGACTGAAAAGGAGCAGAACTGTTAAATTTGGATGATGAAAAGTTTAAAGAAAAGCAAATCCTATTTGAGAAATTCATAGATTTTACATCTACGAATGACGAAAATTTGAGCGAAAAAAAAAATCCTTTTTGCAAGAACATGGTCCTGGGGAGAGACAAATTTAAAGCCCAAAGCCTGGTTGCAGTGGATACCGCCGCAACTCAACCTATGGAATTGGGAATCAAAAAATCATTGATTCGTGGAGCGAGTCTAATGGTGATGACAGTGTGTCACTGGGTCATAGTGATATAGACATTAGTAGAAATGTAGAAATGCAAGATGAAACCCTAAAGACCTTTGACATGGGTCATATGAATCCTCAAAAGACCGTCAGTTCAAAAAATAAAAGAGGAAGAGTGAAAAGAATTACCGATAAAATGATTCAAGAAAAAAGAAAAGAAAGAAAGAAAGAGCATTGAATCGGAATTAAGGAACTCAGGAGTGAGGTGCTCTGAGCGAATAAAAGGTACAAAAGTTGCGTCTAACCAGTGGCGTATTTAGGGGAGGGCAAATGGGGCAAAAGCCCCAAAAATGCAATATTTTTTGCTTTTTATATAACCTGTGTTTTCATAAATAGGTATCCTATTGAAAATAGCTGTTTTAGGTGATATTTTAATTAATGCCCATAATTTCATACGTGTAAAATAATTTTGAGCCCCTCAACCCACCCCAATCCTAGGTCTTGCCCCCTTCAAACCAAATTTCTGCATACGCCCCTGCGTTTAACTTTGATGAATGTCAAGATACGGAGAATACGAAGTTGAAAATACCGAGAACGTATAAAGAGGCCTTGGCATTTGAGGAAAAGGAAATGTGGATTCAAGCAATGGATGAGGAGATGAAATTCATGAAGCTGCATCGTGTCTGGGAAGTCGTCAGAACTCCCAATGGAGTGAAACCATTTAACTCCAAATGGGTATATATAAAATGAAATATAAAGGTGACGAGCCTGGACTGTTTTAGAGCGCGTCTGGTGGTGGTGGGTTATTCCCAACAATTTCAAATTGACTACAACGAAACATACTCTCCTGTGGTCAAGACAGAAACATTGAGGTTGCTACTGCACTTGGCAGCACAGAAACAAGTGAAAGTGTTCCAGTATGATGTTAGGACAGCGTTTCTGTATGGAAGCCTAGATAAAGCTGTTTATATGAAACAGTCGGAACAATACGACAATGAGAATGTTTTGGATTCATGTCATCTTTGGAAAAGCATCTATGGATTAAAAGTCAAGCAGGTGTTGGAACAAAAGGTTTCATGAAGTCCTGCTCAAAAATGATTTCATTCAATCCGTTAACGACCCGTGCCTATATTATTTGAAGAAAGAGAAGCATTTTTTGTACCTTGGTGTCCATGTTGATGACATCATGAGTGTCAGGTCCGGGCATACATGGGAGAAAAACGTCTGGAAGTTAATAGGGATGGAGATACGAAGCTCATCCAATTAATGTTGCCACTCAACTTAGTGTTTCGAAGTCTTATTATTGTCGATCCTTTAGAAGTTTTATTATTGTTTTTCACATCATCTGGTATCTCACAGTTAGACGCCATGTTAGCATGCTATTCAGTGATTAATTCAGTAATTAGTGTACTGAATGACAAATAATAATAGAATATCAAGTTGTATCAGTGAGATTCTGGCATAAATAATGGTTAAAGTAGCAAAACGTCAAATTATCATAAACTTTTTTTCCATCCAAAGGCTCTATCAAATACTTTTTCCCAATATATGGTTAAGTTAAAGAAGGATATCTCTAAAATGTATTCATTAATTTGAATTGGTGAACTACCATTTGGTTGTCTACTCTAAATAATACACTATCTGCTCATTATTTCAGTTTTTTGGCCAAATCAAAGTCACCACTTACAACAATATATGTGTAGAATTCATGTTTGTGGTAAAAAATATCAAATACTTTTTGCCAAGGGTTAAAAGCTGGTTGGATAACAATTTTAAAAGAAAATGGCAAATATCTACAAAAAATGTAAGTTTTCAAACTTCGTCTCATCAAATTAATTATTATCCATTTTGCCAAGATTCTTTAAAACACACAGAAATTGTAAACCATGTGTTTTAAAAAGAAAAACCATTTTCATGTATCCAACAACATGTCATCGGTGAGAAACCATGGTTTACAAAGAATACATCATATTTGTGTCAGTTCACCCTGCATGATAAAGCAATTAGTTTGTATGCTGTTGTCTGTATAGCATTGTAAAGCCAATTGTTACACAATCAGTCCTTGATAGAATGAAAAGTGTTATTGCAATTCAAGTCATGGCAAATTACATCAGCAGTGGCATGACTGATCATAGTAGCCGCCTTGTTCTTTGGTCTTACACATTATGTAGCTTTTAGCTTACTATAAAAAAAGTGTTGAATTTGTACAAACATGGCAAACTACGTGTACTAAGCTGACTTTTGGCATTAAATGATTATCTTTTCAAAGTATAACAAACTGGTAGATTAAACACATTTAGAAGAAACGTAATTCACAATACAGAATTTATGACAAAATAAAATATTTAATAAATGATATTACGAATATCATTTAAAATATTTCAATAAATGAATTGAAACTTCTAATGAACAAACATTTTATTTGGAAAAAATCTGCTATTTTTTAAACTTATTCATGAGGTGAATTCACATCTGTAAACTATCGTTCCCGTTCCACTTTATTTACACTTATATGTAAATGTCATCATTAACATAAAGTTGGAAAGACTACATAAACATTGCTTCAAACTTTTTTGCATCAATACTATATAATCCTATTATATGATGACTATATGCCGTTAGTTTATGCAAATATTTTACGCTCCAACATTTATTGTATTAGAATATTTGGAAGTGGTTTAATATAAAAAATCGAAATAAAGACCTGTTTCATTGTTATTATTTGCGATTAACAGCGCCTTATAGTAAATACTATAGCTGTTGGGCCAGACCAACAGACAAAGGGACATCTTAGATGTGTAGGCTACACATCAAAGCATAATTATTTCCAAACTACATAAAAAAAATTCGGTTTTTTTTATGTGTTATTATTAGTATAACATTGAAGTAAATTACATACATACAATGCATTGTGGGGGGGTTGCTTTAACAAAATTCTTTCCTTTGTTCTGTTAAAGAAAGTTAATTAGCTTTGTTACAAAAGCCTCTATTTTGTGACATACAGTCAACTTCTAACCGTAACTTATGGATCTGCAATTCATACACTAGTTTTTCCATGGCCCACCGATCCTTTTCTACTTGCAATCGTTCCTGATCAACATTACCATCGATTCGAGGTCTTACGGTTTCACCTGTGGATGGCCTACTTTGAGGAATTTGTTCGTTTGTTGTTGGTGTTGGTCTCGTAGGTGATGCTTTTAATTTGTATGTGAACAAACACTAGATTACTAAATGTTGAAAATTAAACCAAATTTCAATTAATGGCCAAGCAAGACCATTGAATAATTACCAGCAACTTTGAGTTGCAAGTTTCCTCTGTCTTCCCCAGCAGCGTTTTTTGCAATACAAGTGTATGTTC
>JAQIWH010004445.1:0-16986 GCA_034695005.1 Cryptops parisi | reverse complement strand
AAATTTTCTTTTTTTAGTTTTTTTTTTGGGGGGGGGGATAGTGGGGGAAAAAGTGTTCACCTTTAAACGAAACCTTGCAAAATGAATGAGTTTAAATTTTTGTTTTACTCGAACATTTTCGTACGAATGTTCACGTGTACGATTGGTGCCCTTTAATACTTTAAAAGTCAAAACTTTTTTTATACTCGATTTTATTTTATTATAGGTCAGTTTATTTCACAATGATTTGACGCGGCGCGTGCTGTAAATCCGATTTCAGATACATTATTATAATTTATAACAAAAGGGTTAACTTTAAACGTGATTTTAATAATTCACACATATCTCAGTTACCGTTGTATGTAATTTCAAAAAATGACATTTCTTATGTATACACGTCATTCCCTAATTGAGTACCGTGTCTATCTAATAAAATTGCAACGCACTTCTCCTCGCCAACCATGTTAGCGCCACCGTGTGTGTGAAAATGCCGAAACTTATACCGAAATCGACACTCGAACGAATATTGCATAGCAATAAGAGTTAAAACAAAAAATAACTGTAATGAATGTTACAAAGAGTTAAAACAATGAATTGCGGAATGAAAACAAGAAACTCTACCCGTCATTTTTCTGGGCTATTCACTGGTACTTTACAACAATCCCAAAAACCACGTGTTTCTTTTTCGTTCAACGCGCAACACCCACCAGAGCGAAATGAACTTGCCCAACAAAATCATTATAGTATGTTAAAAGAATTACGTCATTTATGAACGCATTTTTTTCTAACTCGTACCATAACGTGCAATTTATTTACTATTTTGCGAAATAAGCTTCAATTGTTTGAATCTGTTTTGTTTTGTTTTTTGTACAAATAAGCCCAATTAATTTTGATTTTTAAGATGGTCCCATTAACGGGTACATTTATTAAATTTAATTTTGTAAAAAGGAAATACTTAAGAAACGAGATAATTTATTTTTCATAAATCTCTCAAGCAAAATGTTGATAACGTTTTGTGTTCGTGGGTTGAAATTGTAATGATCACACGAGAATTCTCTAATCGGTCGGATAATGATGCGATGTAATGAACTTTATAACAACAAGGAAATGATGGAACGAAGGAAAAAAAATCATAAACAAGTCGTGATAATAATGTTGGGTACCCTATAAAAAATAGGATATAAAGTGTGATTAATTTCAACAAGCGTAATCCTATCAATGTTAACAGTAACGAACGAAAAAACTTGACGATTCACATGAAAAAAAGTCAATGACAAGAGACGTGTAAAACTTTGTTCAAGGTTGTAAAAAAATGTTGAATTCTACAGGGTGATCAAAAAAAGTAATTAAAAAATTTTCAAGTTATATAAAATAAGAAGCATATAAAGTTTACGTATTAAATGTGTAAGTACTACTGTACTATTTTTTTTTTTTTTGCTTTAAGTTTATATATGAAAAAAATTTAATACATTATATATTATATAGTTATAGTTTACTATTAAAATGTGCACTAAATATTTGTTATACTAAAATTATATAAAAAATATAATTATATAAAGTTAGACTATATACTGTAGAATTCGCGACATTTGATTTTCGAGTAACCCCGTATTATATCTCATTGAGCGTGAAAAGTTATACGGTTCTCGATGAAATGGGGGGAAAATTGTCATCTTCCTATGCAATTTGGCCGATTGGGGAATGCTATTATTTAAGCCTACTCATTTCCAGTTGGTTTATAATAGGTTTATATCTCATCGAAAAGGGACCATTTCTGAGCAAATGGCATCATCATCGATCGCATTTAAAAATGAATTCCGAGCGTTACTCGACCCTCGAGGGCCAGCGAATAATTTCATCATTATCATCATCTCCGTCATCATCTTTTTGAAAAGTTCCATCATGTCTATCGAATGATAGGGATCAAATCACCAAAAACCTTGGTTCCGATCACATCGTACTTCATAAAGAGATGTCACGTATGTTGTAAAAATGCACCCAATTTGTCGTCGACTTCCGATTATTTCTCAAGTAATTTTCCCTCCTGGCCTAAATTCCAACACTTTTCCTACAGGGTGATCCTGGTTTCATAACCAGGATCGCGTACCAAATATACTACCGGTACTATTAATTTAATACGTTAAGAACGCTATTCTCATCGTTGTACTGTAGTTGATTGAACCGGTTTGGTAGCCTTCTACACTATACTTGGTTCAAGTATAGTTTTTTACTTAATTACATATAGTCAGTTGAGCGGTTACTTAATCACTTTGTTAGTTACTTTGTGCCGCACAGAATACTTTGAATTTTTGTCGCATCTGAAAAGATATGAGATATCTGTGTAATAAAATTAAAGCACGCTCCTATTACTCATCAGCTATGATAGCGCCACTGTTTGTGAAAATGCCGAAACTTATACCGAAATCGATATATTGCGAAGCAATACGAGTTAAAACAATAACTAACTAACGAATGTTCCAAAAAACCATGACTTTATAACAATGAATTGCATAATGAATACGAAAATCTTCGCCATTTTTGACGAGCTATTTACCAAGAAGATATAATGGGGGGAAATGGGGCTTATACGGAAGTCTCATGAATTGAGGACACATCGTATAAGAATTTTTAAAGCAATTGCATGTGCAATCTATTTAAAAATTATTTGTTGTTGTATGTAGGCATTGAACTCAATGGAAGGGTTAATAGAATGAATGGGTCATATTTTACACTCTTTTGACATGAAAAATTATGTATATTTAACATAAAATAAAATAAATATATTTACATATATACACAGCCTAAACATACAATGCAAATAAAAGAATCTTACACGGAAGTGTCACTTTCGTCTAATTCAGCTGTCATTCAGTAGTCTACTTGAAACTTGTTTTTTGCTCAAAACTTTCATAAATTTTCATTTTCTTTGCTCTTTATACCGCGATAGTGAAATACATTATTAATTTCTTTCGAGATTCATTTTTTTCTTTTTATCTTTGAATTTTATAGAAAGCAGTTTAATCATGAAACACGCTTTAAAATCCAACATAAGACTTACGAAATTAGTTTATAATACTTGACAGGAAGTTAACGAATCTCTTTGAAGTGGCTTGGGACTTAAACAAAATAAACAACGTTTGTGTTTCAAGGTTAAACTTGACATAAGAAATGTTCCATATGCAAACCTAATATCAATACAGTATGTGCCATAATAAGAAGAAAAAAAACAACGGAACTTTCTAAGCAACTTGACCAACTAAAAACAAACACCCACGTTCTACCAATGCTGACTATATATAAACAGGGTGTCCTAAAATTGTTCCTACAATTTTAATACTTAAATGAATTAAAGTTTTAAAGATAATTGTCAGTCACTTTATTTAATACACACACACTAGTACAAAAAAACGTCGTTCGACGGGTGTAGTATTTTAGTGCTTTACAACCACCGTGTAACATTTCAAAGTATAATTGAATTGCTTATTTAATTTAAAATGTATTATAAATTTATTTTTAATTCGTGATATGGATGTTTGAAATAGCATTCGCGCATTTGTAGTTAAAAAAACAAATTGTAAAAAGGCTTTGATACTTTGGACTGAGCTGTACAGCCAATCACTGTACAGGTATCACCATCCACGCTGTTTCAATGGCTGGTTGAGTGTTAACTTGTTGTCATAGAAACATTCGTTATGTTACATGGTAGAATGACGTCATTTTCATTTATATGACTAACCGAAAAATGGCTACGAAACTTTGGAATGAGCTGTACAGCCAATCACTGTACAGGTAGCAATATCCACGCTGCTCCAGTGACTGGTTGCGCTTCAACTCGATGCCATGGAAACAACATTTTATAAAGTAGGATGTTATGTACATGCATGAGTACCGTATTTATTTGCTCGTATGTACATGTGACTTTTCTTTTGAAACATTGACTAGGAGACTGACTAGACAGCGACGTTTGTTGGTGATGATTTTTTTTTAACAAAATTTCCTTGGTTTTATGTTGCACGTGCAAATTCGTTTTACATTTCGTCGTCGTAAAGACGCCTTCTTTTATCCACAAAGGAACGACAAATCGCTTAATGAAGTGCCTTTTTCCCTCTTTAATAATTCCTTTGCCAGGGGGCGGAACGTCGGGATCATCCTCCTCCTAAACGTTTAGCTTTCCTAATCAGGAATCAGGAAGCTTTCTTTCCATTGGTTAGAAATTTCTTCAACTATACAATTTTAACCTTTCATTTTTCTCTAACACTCCCCTCCCCTAAAAAAAGGAATAAAAATGAAGATACTTGAAAGTATTTTTAAAACTTTAATTATAGTCTCTTGGAAAGACAAATGTAAAAACATTTTACTTTTACGACAATGGAAACACTTCCCCTCCTATGGAGTGTTTTTAAAATGAAATTCGCAAGGACACAAGGTTGTTGTTTTTTTTTTGGGTAGACAATTTAAATGTGATATTTAAATCCATTGTGTAATGCAAAATTGATTTTAGGAATAAACGTCAAGATAAAAAAAAAGTCTCGGTTTACGATATAGCGCCGATTCGATTACCGATCTGTCTCCAGTAGGATTTTTACCAAACATAAGATTGATAAAAAGTATATCGATTAACGATTCACTTGATTGTTTTTAGTAAGTTCCTCAGTTTACAATGTCTTCAAAGGAATTGATTCGATTAACGATTTAATCTACCACACGTTCTTATTTTTTTTCTATTGACGTAAGTTTTTGATTTACGATAATACTTCTGATATTATACAATTTTATTTTATGGATTTGATTAATGATAAAAATTAATTTTAACGATGGCTTTCGTAGCATCTATGTACATCGTTATACGAGAGCTCTTTAGGAAATCTATTTCCGATATATACCGCAATTTTAATTTTGACATACATTTTTTTTCATCGTTTCCAAACTCATTACGATTTTTTTTCTGCAAAAAAGAAAAAACAAAACTGGTGAATATATTGTTTTTTTCATGTTGTCAACCACTACTTTTTCAATCCATCATTGTTCCAAAAAGTTCCTAGTCATCCTATTGTCATTTCCTTCAATTTTCCCACTTTTTTTTTATCATCCCGTTTCTTCACGATTACACATCCACAGGTCCATTCTTGCAACAAGGAAAAAGAATATCACCCCCCCCAAAAAAAAAAAAAAATCCCCACCTACATTTTTACATCACCTTAAAGAAATACGGAATGTTGAAAATTAATTTCGGTAAAAAAGTAAAGTTTGAAAAATGCCGGATAAAAAAAAAACGGAAAATGGGTGATATAAGAAGAAGTTCTTTATACTTGGTCCAAAACATTCTTTTCGTTAGTAAGGATGAAATTTTCCGGAGAAATGAAGCGAATGAACACGTGCTAACGTGCATTCCAGCTAAATACCTTTCCTTAGCACCTGTCCGAGAAAGAATGTCTTCAAATTAAAGACCGTGATGGGTTGATCGAAAGACACGACACACGCAATATAAAGAGACACGTCCTCAGCAACACAAAAGTATAACCGCACTGGTTATACCTTTGGTATAACAAAACTAACTACACGGCATCACCTCTCAACTATACGAAACTTGTTTGTTAGATTACCAATAAAAAAAACAAATCCTCGATTAATGCGAGTTCCTTATATGCGATTTCACTAATAGATGAAAATAGTCTCAAATGATCAGTTTTCACTAGTATATTTTTGGAATTTTGATATATACGATTTTTATTTGGTGCGAGATTTGCGCGGAACGTAATCATAGCATAAATCGAATAAATAAAACAAATTTATTCGATATATTTATTCAAACTATTAATTAAAATATTGTCATTTGTAGATTATCATATAAGATTTTTTTTATTTTTCCATGTCTTTTGTCATAATGTCTTTAACTTTAGTTATTTAATTAATTACCACAGTGTTTTTTATTTCCATATTTATGACTATTTCAATTTGCCTTGAAATGTTTTAGAAGTTAAGATTACCTTTTCCTTATTTTGTTTTTGTCTCCTTTTGTGTGTTTGTATTATGTCCTATTGTTCAGAATTTGAACGCAATAAACTTTTATTATTAAAAGATTTCTTCTCTCATTTTGTAGTAATATCTTAATCGCAATTATAACACGATTTTCTTTTCATTTAGCACGTTTCTTGTCATGTGTGACATTAAAACGAATCTCTAATATAAACTCTAATACTTTCACCCTTATTAAATATCAAATAAAATACCAAAGTTTAAAATAAACGTGAATCATACTCTTTATATTAGCTTGTAAGTGAACTGAAAATTAAACTATGATGCCATCTACAGTCGTTTATGAGAATATACTGTCTAGTCCAATGTACCAAAAACGCATAAAACAAGATCCGCGTAAGTCTTTCGCATAAATCGAAAACCGCATTAAGTCGAATGTAAAAAAAAATGCATAAATAAATCGAAAAATTGCAGAAATCGACAAAATGGAATGACTCAAAAAGCGCATAAATCAAATATCGAATTGCTCAACGATCGCTTAAATCTAAATTCGCATTAATAAAAAATCGCTTAAATCTAAATTCGCATTAATAAAAAATCGCATAAATCTAAATTCGCATTAATAAAAAAATCACATAAATCGAAACATGCAGAAATCAAAAATGGATTATTTTTTTGCGTTATTTACAATGTACACACTTTAACCACAAATGTTACATCTAAAAAGCAAAACAGATGAATTTTGGCAACTGCAGAATTACGTACGACCAGACATTTTTTGCATTAAAAACAAAATAAAACAAAAATAAATAAATAAATAAATAAATAAATAAAAACAAACAAGTTGTATTCAACGATTAGCCATTCAGCTACTGACGCTGCGCACTTTCATTAGTTGTACACACGCATAAATTAATTGTTAAGTCGTCGTCTTTTGGAATGTAGTGAATTTTAATGAGTAGTAGCAAAGGGAAGTTAAAAGTTTGAACCTTTTAAATTACCCGCAACTTCCATTTTTTATTTTGGTTGAATATATTTCTCGTCTCGTGGTTTTATCATTATTTTTTTTTTTAAAGTTTGAAATAAAAGTTTAGAATCATAAATAAAATCATGATCCAATAATTTTATGAGCAAAAGTTAAAACAGTATGATGATTTAAAATTCACGGATCTTTAGCGTAAGTAAGGATCGTGAAAATAAATAAATATAATGAAGTATAAAAAAACATACCAAACAACGTGTTTAATACTCGTTGAAATAGTCAACGTTGTATAAAATATTTCTCATTACCATTTACGACTAAACAAAAAAACACGTACAATCGATTAAAACGTGGTTAGTTTAAAATCGAAGTTCAGTTGAAAGGGAACCAAAGGGTTGACATTTTTCTCGACCCCTCGTTTGGCTTTCATTCAACTTTTCACTTTCCACGAACCGGTTCGACCAGTCCATACTAGAGATAGTGCTAACTTTATATCGTAATCACTCTGTATATATATATATTTATATTAAAAAAAAATTTACATCGTAAAACGAACCTATTAAAAGTCACGTCGTCGTCGTCATTTTTTTTTAAATTATCAAACTAAACGATAAAATTGATTAATATAACAAGAGAACTGTGTAGAGGGTGTCTGAAAAGTAACTTTACAAGGTTAATGGATGAAAATTGTAATTTTCGGAATCCTATATAAATACATGAGCATATTTTATGATTAAATACAAAATACAGTTGCTATGTACAGGGTAATTCAAAAGTAACGGATACAATTATTTGATGTTTCGAATTTCAAATATTGTGTCCCAAAGAGACAAATATACCAACGGAAACGAGCCAAGAAAATGTTACTAAAATCACTATTATGTCAAATGATGGCTTTGGAAACACCCTGTATATAAAGTAATCGGTATAAAACTAGCCAGTACGTTCTTTATGTGCGTTTTGGATTGTTTGTCGTCGATAAAATAAGTTGAGCAAACATTGGCTAAACAGTTTGTATGTGTGTGGACAACACACTTGTCGGTGAAAATCACATTTGGGTGTCGAAATGTAAAACGGAGAATGTCGTTTGGAGTGGTTACAATTTCCCGTCTACTTTATCGGCCACACAGGAAATCGTGTTGGCATTTATGTAGAAAGAGTTAGAGGCGACCAGACTTTTCTATGTTCATCCGGTCCCAATCTTTGGCGCGAGCAAACATATATGGAAAATTGGCTGCGAGTGCCAAAACGATATTGTAGCTTGGGCTTGTTTACACGCAAAGGCGTCGTCGTTGGAAAGGGGTTTTTAATGTTGCAAAGCAAATTGTTAGCCAGACAAGTTGAAACCTTGTTGTGTGTGTCGGTATTGTGCAACAACTCGAATTTCAATCAGAAATGTTTATCAAATCAACGTGGCGTTTCGCAATATGAATGGTTTATGGACCGAAGGGAAATTGCTTCTGCACATATCCACCAGAGGGAGAGAAAAGGGGGGGGTTTTGCCAATCCATTCGTGAAGTCAAAGAGAGCAATAGTCGGATGGACCATTGACTCCAAACACTATCATCCACGAAATGATGGCTCGTTAAAACTGCTGTTGCCAAACTTTTAGAACTCCCCGATGGCTTCCATTACGAAAATTCGGTTTCGTTTTTCTGCAAAGATTTTTTCTCCATGCCCGAAAATGCCCGCGTCTAGAGCCATAAATCCGAAAGTATCGCCGCCTATAGGAATAGTAATGCGTCTACTAGAAGAACGGCAATAGCTTAAGAACAAGCAATAGATTACTTTGCGGACCACAACGTTTCTTAGTTTAGTTTTTAGTTGGATTTTGAATGTTCTGGGGTACGGTACGTGATTTGTTTATCTGGTTACTTGAAAAAACTCAAGAACCATTGGTTTTCGATTAACCTTCTAAATAAGCAAATGCTTCACAGTAAGTACTTAGTGCTTCACCAAGTCATTATTTCTTATAAGACCACCAATGTCTAGCGAGAACTGCAATGTCTTTAAGAACAGCAACGTAAAGAACAATATTTATAAGTAAACGATGGTTATAAGAAGTAGTCTTACGTAGTTTACTTAATAAATTATGGCGTTCGTTATTATTTTACGTGACTTTTTTGGTCGAAATGTGTGGAGTGATGTTTGCAAAGATTCCAAAAACTTTTTAAGACTTTCTAAGTTACCGGTACTGGATGCATGGTTTAGGTCTTAAGGTTGTGTGTGGCAAACATACAGTAATAGCGACTTCATAAATGCATATGTATTCTGGAAGTCATAAAAAAGTAAGGCATTTCAGAAAGTTCTGCATAAACATGGCCGAGCAAGAGAGGTCAACCGCTGTTTAATATTCATACAAGCTTATACAGCACTTACATCATGTAGAGCCAGACTTTCCATTACCAACTTGTGCATAGCTAAAGAAGTATACAGCTTGTAGAATTACGTTTACTAGGAATTACATTTCCACAAAAGGGTTCCTCATTTTTACTTTTTTTTTCTTCGGACATTCGATGCTTTTAGAAACCCCTGGGAAAAAGAGTGAAACAAAGTTGAAGAAAGTTTTAATAACCTAAGAAGGTAAAGGTTCCTTATTTTTTCCTTAATCTCTGTATAACTTTAGATCACACCGAAGGGCGTGATGAGCCTTGGTTTTCGTAATTGAAACGACATAGGTGGGGGATCTTTATAAAGGAGGGTCCAGGAAAATTGACCCCAAATGGCAAGGAAAACCTGGAGGACACTCGCGGTCTCTCATCTCGCTCATGTGCTTTTAGTTAATAAACCACGTGCTTGCAAATAATGCACATTGTGTATATAGTACGGAGACCTTTCTAGAGACCTAGGAGGAGGAGGAAACCTTCGCGAAACATTTTCCGAGGTAGAATTTCGAAGCAATAACCGGAGCCGGGAGCGAGTTTAATTCCATGTAATTTGGCCCTTTGGGAGAATGTTTGTTTAAACGCCCCCTTTCTTCTTCTTTAATTACTTTTCTCAAAGGGCATTCACTCTAACTACTCTACAACGTGTGCTCTACGCTTTAAAACAACGTTCTTTGCTTTCGGGCCAACTGTCTGTTGTAGCATACACCAAAAGGCAATAGGCGGTACAACGTCCTTTCCCGCCATTTTTCTACCAAAACCAAAGCGAACAAAGGGACTCGAGGGAGTCATTCCTGCCGATAACCGTTTGCAATGGCGCTACGCTCCACAACGTTTTAGCTTCCAACTTTTGCCAACCTCAATTACAAAGGCAAAAATGAGGCTTAATTTCTAACGTGACACTTTGAAACTTCAAAAATTGCGAAAATTAGAAAAAATGTTGGCAAAGATATGACGATTATTTTTTCTCTTTTCGAATTGCTGTACTTGGCAAATGGTAGGCATCATCTAGTCACGGTTGACTGTCATTCTGTCATTTTCATGCCATTAGCATTAATGTATGGCAAATTACGAGTTCAATCTTAATTGTTGATGGTTTAATTGCACGCTCACAATTGTTTGTGCAAGGACATGAGTCCGCCTACTGACCAACGTAATAAAGACATTTCAAGTTGAGCTGCATGTCTATCTTAAATGTCAGAAAACCGAATTAATTACCAAGTGAAACGTTTCCAAAAGAAAGAAAACGATTTCGGACTAGTTTAATGACACTTATCGAATGAGACATTTCATTACGACTTTTCCAAATGGACGAACTTGGAACATTAAAAGTTACGAGAAAACACCCATTAGAAACTATCCCTGGGGTGACAAGTGAGGAACATTCTAGTTAGAAAAGCTTTCTTAAAAATTCCTTATGGGAGCATTTATACAAGTTTGAATAAACCTATTATGCTTGTTAATTAGTAGTAGTGAAGCGACAATAACCAGAGTAACGTCAACAACCACCACAATAGTCCACCGAGACTACGAGGACACGTGGTGTAGCTACTCTTAAAGCTCTGTGTAAATCTTCATTAAATGACGACGACGACGACGAACGGTTCAGTGAATAAATTCAAATCAAATCGGCTTAAAGCTAAGGCTTGCAAGGATTACATCAATTCCAGATCCCCTGTTGTTTTAGGGAAAATAACACCTGACGCCTTTCCTTTTCGGTACCTGTAAACATCTAACTACCTTCCCCCAAAGTAAGTAAACCTACCATGGCGCTAAAGGTATTAGTGAAGAGTCCTAAGAAGGTTGTCAACAACTCGCGCCACTAAACAAAACAACTCTTTAACTTTCTTCTTCTCTTTCTAAGAACTTCTCTATCCGAAAACAATCCTAAGACCACACTTATTTTTATACCACCTGCTGGAGTACAGGATTGGGAAGACTTGGGTATCAAGACACACTCGATAAAAAAAGCTAACAAAAATACGAATTCGATAAAAAACAAACAAAATAACCAAACTTAGATATTTAACTAGAAAACAAACACGTGAACTTGGACGTGGTCATTGGTTAAAGTTTGCTGGACTATGTGATTCTGTATGTGTTTTAAATCGAACTGGCCATTGTTTAACACAATTAGTTAAAATTAAAACAATCGTGCACAATTGTTTAATTTCAACCTAACATTTTGCGCGTGACCATTGCTTAAGATGGCCGAAGATGTACGTGAGCTTTACGTGATCAAGCTTAGTAAAAGGTTACGTACCGGTACATTATTCTGTGCGTTTATGATCAAGCTCATGTACGTTATCTTGCGCGTGATCATTGTTTAATAACTAGCTCGCACATTATCCTGCGCATAAGGATTGCATTAGTTTAAAATCCGTTACTGTATTCCGCGTTACAAACAGTACAGAAAACGAATTTTATATCGTTTTTCTAAGTTAATTACCTGTGAAATCATTCTCCTTTATCGATTAACTTCTAATCGAACGTCTCGAATGTCAACACTAAATCGTTTTGTTTTTCTTTCTCTTTATAGGTAAGCAAACTGACCTGTTATTGTAAAAGTTAATAGAATAAGCCTGCCCTGGGGTAAGACGAAACGTTTTTTTTTCTTCAACGAAAATGTTTTGATTTACAGTACTTCCTTATTGATCAATTCTATTTTTGATTGATTCAATGAAAACATCAACTTTATTTGTATTATATTTGGAAATGTAAACGCCAACTACAACATTGCGCTATGAAAAAAAAAACTATGTTGAATAGGTAAACACAGTTTTTTGTTAATCATCAAAAATACGAAATCTTATACGGTACTGCATATTAATGACTTCTAAGTTCACAGATACTTTTTTTAAAAAAAAATTATATTAAGAAAAGGTTTTCATGAAACTTTAAGAACATTGATTATACACAACAATCCAATAATGCAATAAAAAAATTCCAAAGTTAGAATGAACCAGATTGCATCTTCATTTCCATAAAAGTTTTTGGGCTACTAAACAAGTGGAAATGTTCTTCATCAAGGGTCTAACCTTTCCCCTTAATTTGCAAAAGGTCAACTTGTTGGTAATGAATGACTATCCGATAGAACTCTACCCCCTTAAAAATTCTTGTTCTAAGGGAAAAGAAGAAGAAGTGGAAAAAAAATGGTAAATTTCGTAATTAATGAAGAGCCCAACTTGAGCTCGTTAAGCAGCATCATCATCACGTAAGAAAGAAGAAGAAAATTCAGCCTTCCAGACAGACACATTATCTTCTTGACAACGCAGTTTGGTTCGATCGAAATGGTCTTTTGCTCATTGAACTTAACAAGGTGTAGTATGCCAAGAAAAAAACTGGCATTTTAGCACATTTTACACACTAACAACCTAACGAGGTAGGAGAATAAGAAATAGTGTAGTAATAAAAAAACGTCTTGGCGAAGCAAATCAGATTAAAACAAAACATGGTAAACAGATTTCTCCGAGAGACAAATGTTGCCTTTTGCTACGTGTGTATATTTTTCACGTGGAGTAATTTCCTGGCAGTCATTTAACGCTCTGATTGTTCCCAGTTTCCAAGAGGTCACAATGGATGACCTAACAAGTTCGGGCATGTCGTAAATTCGGAAGGTTCTCTCAACTATTACTACTACTACTATTCTACTTTTCCGAAACATTCATCCTCAACTTTGTGGCAATTATTTTATGCAATGATGCATCTGCGGTTTCAATATGGTAACTTTATTTTTTTTTCTATTCTTTGAACTTCTTGGAAACCGCCCAGAAATGTCCTATGAATGAGAAAAGAAGCGTACCAAAGACTAGCCGCAATGAGAAAGTCGGTGTGCCATTTTCTGCAAAAGCACTTGGACAGATTATTTATAAGCAAGGGTTGTTCCTGTTTACGTTTCGATCGTTTTGCCAGAGAAAGACAGCTTGTTTAATATGTATAAACAGTGGGGATAAATATTTCATTAAAGACGACTTTGTAGATGATGAAAAACGCTTAATGTTCCCATCTCTTTCTCCCCCTCTCTTTTTTTTTTGTTTGTCACTTCTCATCAATGTTTACCGCTGACATTTCTAATGTTAGACCCCCAAGACGAGGGTGTTCTTTTTATTTATTTTCCTTTATATACGGTGTATAAGAAATTCATAATGGCCTCACATACAATGTTTATGGTTCAAGATACTCCGTGGAAGTAGATTATGAGAAATTCATGAAGTTTTTCGTGTAAGACAAAGCGAACATTTTCCGTGAGTTTCCTTTGTATTTTAGAAACTAAACAAGTCATTTTCAAGACTTTCTAAAAAGTTGTTCTAAGTAATTCATCGGTTCTCTGTGTAACGTTTCAGCTTCCTAAGTGATTTGTAAACCCGTTTCAAGTTGATATTACTACGAGTATTCTTACCAGTTGGACGGTTGGCAATCTCAATTAACCCGGGCTTTTAAAACATTTCACTTCAAGGTTATCTCTACCTACACACCCATCATTACCATTCTCTTCAAGCGCGTGGTTTTATGTTTTTCTTCTACGACAAACAAGATGAAACAACGTCAACAACGAAACCAACGTCATTTTTAGAGTGTCAAGTACTAGAAGAAGACAAAAAGAAAATCGTTCTCTCCCGAACCACGCACTAAACCATCCACTTGGTCATATTGTTTTCTTTGGTGAAAAACATACGACTCACCCTTTATTTAGAAGAACTACACATAAAAAAAGTTTCCACTAAGGGAACGTGGCAATCTGCCACCAAAGAAACAACGGTGTCTTTTTTTAGGGGCCAAAAAGGCAAAAGCCTCTATAGGACCATTCACTCTGCGGTACTGTTCCCTTTGGCTCGTTGTGGGGTTCGAAGTCCTTTCTTCCAATCACAGGCCTTCGTTAAGATAAAATCCTCCATTTCCTCGACTCGATCAGAACTGTTCCTTTCGAGCCACCTGGTGGTCGTTATCTCACTTTCTCTCTTTCCATCTCTTATTCCCCCTCCCCCTCCACACACACACACACACACACCAAACCACACACACGCACACACAGACACAACCTCCATCACTTGCTATACATCTGCTCCGTTGCAGATTTCTTGAGGGAAAAAGAGGAAGAAGTGTAAAAAGAGATATCTCAAATGTTAGAGAGAGAGAAAAAATATTATATATATATTATATCATGTTCTTTCGGTTTTTACCACCGGGTGAAGGCAACACGATAAGAAGTTGGCAACGGGTTGATGAGGAAGTCCTAAGTGGATTTTATGCGCTATCAGTTATATACACGTATAAAAAACTCAAAAGTTCTGGGAACTGCAGAGTTAACTTAACGATATTGACACTTACTGTCAAAAGGGTAGTTAACGCTGAAACACAACTGCACTATGTCAGCAGACTTTTCATTCTATTCATTTAGTATAACTATTCTCAACGTTAACCAAACTTCCAGCATGAAAAAGTATTATACGAAAAACTTTGAAATGTTACACGATAGTTGCAAAATATCTCTGTAACATAAAGACTCCAATCTGCGTGAGTGCGTTCCCTTTTTTTTATTATCATGCTGTGTTTATTATTTTGGTAGAAGAGGAAAGGAGAAAGTGGGGATGTATATAATCACTTTTGTGACTAGGCGGATCTCTAGTTAAAATACTATATACGTTCGAACGACGGTTTTTCAATTATAAAACAGAAATGACATGTATTTGTCGGTCCCAAAAACTCCTAAACGAATCAGTCTTGCAACGCAAAATTTTTACGCAACGTTATGCTTTCAATTGCTAAGTGAGCTCAACTATTTTCAGCTCTGTGTTGTGTCAAACCGGAGTTGTTAGAACAAAGTTCTAAGAACTCCAAAGAGATAATATTGCCTATATCTTTTTATGACAACTGATACGTATTTTTTTAGATATATATTCCGACATACCTTGATTTACATAATAAACTAAATAGATTACAACTCGTAATATCGTATAAATAAATATGGTAGCGGGAAATGGGTGGCCTAACGGAAAGACCTTTGATAAGGCCGTCTAATAAAAACCCAAAATCGTAACTAAATTGCAATAATGGCTTCTAAAAAAAACAAACAACAAAATGTAACTCAATTGACAGACTTCTGTATCCCTTTCACTTTATACAACATGTGTGATTGAGGACTATCAGGATTTGTTATCCTTTCTACTTCGTATAACAAGTCTTGAACAAAACTAGGTGACTAGCAAAAACGAAAACTAATGGATGAAGCGCGTTAATCTTCCATTTTTATTATTCGAAGAGACAGCTGACAAAAGACAGCCCCTAAAACCCTGTTAAGAGAGAAAGAGACGACGAAAAAAGTAGGGAATAAAGGTTTTTGGTGTGGGAAGCCCTAAGTGAGTGGTAAGAGCGGTTGTATTGATCTTCGATAATTAACCGAGTGGTCTAAGGCAGTGTGCGAGGGAAAAGGAACACTTGGTTCCTCCAGGGAATTCATTAGAAGTTGGCCCACGCAACCCCTTTACTCTCACCGGGGTACACCCAAGGTGTGTGCACCCACCTGAAATGAAGCCAACAAAGTCGACAAGACTTGGAACGAAAAAGAACAGGAAAAAATAATGGAACATAAAAAAATGTGGGTATAAAAAAATTGGGAGTATAAAAAAAATAAACAAGTTTGACTTGGTTTTTTTCCTTCCCTGCGAAAAAGTTGCTACGATCTTGTCAAGTTGCAGTTTAAACCTGTCCGTTCTGTCACACAAAGTGGTTGGATAGAAGGATGAAAAAATAATAATAATAAGAGTTGGTTGCCACTCCGAAACAGACCCGGATGAATGATACACATTACTATTTCAGTGAATGATACTCGACTCAATCGCAATCGAACTCACGATACGATACTAGTACTGTACATTGTCAGATAAAACAAAATAATGTGATTCTATACACGTATTGGAATTTTGATTAAACATACTATATATATATAGTTTTGTAAAAATATGGTTCACTCACTGGGTTATTTCGAAAACACAACGTTTCGTTCTCCTCAGGGCTTCTTTCAAATATAATTACACGATAGTAAAAAAAAAGCTGGTTTTGAAGCGATTCTTTGAAAACGTACAGAACTCGGTGCAAAAAAGTACGTTTTTCAAGCTACTTGCCTTAAAACACAGCGAATTCAAGTCGAAAAAAAATAATCTGTTTTCAAGCGATTCATTGAAAACGTTTTATTTTTCGATTTTTTTTAAATATAAATTGCTAATTGGTTTGATTTTGAAAATAAAAATTAATTTCACTTCATAAAAATACCAAGTTTAATTAAATGGATGTTTTTTAAAGAGGTTCCTGCAATGTAAATTCAGGTCAGGCAAATGGAGCAATTTGTGGAAAAGTATGACGTCAGTTTCTTTCTTGCGCACCAATTGCCATTGGTTGGGCAAGAAACTGACGTCATAATGGTTCACAAATCATTCAACTTGGCCCACCAAAAATTCCCTGTGACAGAAGTCTTTATAAGTACTTTTAGTTAATAAAAAGCGATTTTAAATAGTCACACACTAGACTATATACAATAAAAATCGATATTAACTATAAATATATAAACATTTATCATGTGTGTGTGTGTGTGTATATATATATATATATACAGTGCTGTTTTTCAGCGTATACGAGGGTATACGCGTATACTTTAACGCGACAAGATCG
>JAQIWH010004444.1:0-16986 GCA_034695005.1 Cryptops parisi | reverse complement strand
GTGTGAGGGAGTGCTGTTTACACCACTGTTGTATGGTAAAAATGTCAGATCGAATATTGGTGTTAAGAATGTGAGTAAAAACTTCGTGTTAAAAATTTAGTGTTAAAAACTTTCCGTCATTTTGACGGGCTGTATACTAGTGATTTTATAAATAAAAACTGTTCATATTAACCGAGACGAGTTTGAAAAGTTTCAAAAAACACATTTTTCTGCTTGACAATGTCCTATGGTCCCTTGAGAAACGTCTTAAATGGGGGTTCTACTGTATATGAAAATATTCACAATTTAATAAAATTTAATTTGCAAAAAAACACGCTGTGAATTTTATAAAGCGTTTTCTAATATTTTTTATTGTGCACAATTTGTATTAAACACGCAACAGTTAACTACAGATGAGAGATCCCATGAAGTTAGATTGAAACGGTATAATGACTACACACACAAACAATCGTTTTGTTTTCAGTTGGAAAATTTTTCTCGAATACTCAAGATTTTTTTTCCGAAGGTTTTATTTATTCGTTCATTTTGTTGAAGGAATTCAAAAGAGTCAATCGTGTCAGTCACATTACAAACGTGTTGGCTACAAACACGACGCGTCCTTTGCAAGTTTTCTCAAAGAACCAGTGAATCGCCCGTTTCCATCGCTGGTCTTATCGCTATAGCCCGTTTTGATAGCGAAATAAGTGAGATACTGCAACATTCTAGAATTTTTAAACGATCTAACCATATATGTTCCATAATCTGATTCTCCCTTTCCGGTTATGGTTCCATCGAAGTCGTCATCGAAGCAAACTTCCTTCAACTCGCCACTCTTGTCGATGTGAACAACGACCACCACATTCTTTGCGTTCACCTCGGTGTTGACTTTTTTGTTGCTTTTGTCGACGGGTTTATCATCATTTTTCTGCTTTTTGACGTACTTGCGTTCTATAGCTTCTTGCCTGAGATAGAGGGCTTTTCCGGTTCCGTTGATGGGGTCTTCCCAGGCTTCTTTCTTGCAGACTTCGGTCATGTATTTCGGGAACTTCGGGTATTGCTTAATCACTTCGGGTCGGGTGGTTTCCTTACTAAAAATGAACGAGAAATGATAATAATTAGGCATAGTTGTGCGTTTTTCTGTTGTGTTAATTGAAGGGCCTGGTGTAAAAGAGTGTTAGTAACATTTTTACAAGTTCGACGAAAGCACCTTTAAAGATCTGAACTTGCATTGCTGCTTATGGGCTACTTCACATTTCTCGTACTAATATCTTTGCGCATATTGTTGTTTCACTCAAAAACCATTCGTAAAATTGCATGTAACACACTCGAAAATGCTTCTAATTTAACTTTTTACTTGAAAATTGTTACTCAACACACCCTTTTACACTCATTCAGGTCCTTCAGTGGTCGATCAGATTTCTAAAGGATATATGATCTTACTCTCCATCGAGCTCGCAAACGCCTTTGATGTTCAGAGACTCGAAGGAAATCTTTTGTATTTCGACGTCTTCACTGATGCAGGCTTGGCCACTAACTTTCACTTTGTCGAATCCCTTCACTTTGAGAGAGTGGCAAAACACGGGGCCTTTCACTACGACTTCTTTTCCTCTGAAATTGAACGAAGTGACACAATGATGAGTGCGCGTTTCATTGAAGTGACATACAGGGTGTTCGAAAAGTATCATTACAACTAGTTCGTCTTAAACCGTAGTGAACTAACTCACTTTTTTTTTACACTTTTTGAGTTAATGCATGAAAATGAGGCCACTAAGAAACGTAACATGAAGCAACGGGAATAGCATGCGGGACAAACCATGGACAGACTATCTTGGGTAAACCTCTTAAATTAAGGTAAGTTCCATAATTTTAAATTAGGCCTAATGAAAAATTGTATTAAAAAGTTAATGAAAAATGCTTTGCATACGTAAAAAAAACAAACGAAAATGTGAAGAAAAAAAATTGGTATAAAACATGAAATAGATCTGTTTTAGAATGTTATCCATTTTATTTTAGACGATATCTAATAACATCGGTAAATGAAACGGTATTTACTATCATAGTATTGATATCATTGTCATTAAAAAAGGCATAATCCACAAGCAATTCGTTGACATTATCGCTGAATGCATGATAAAAACCTCTCCAGCAATTTCATGTGTCATAATAATGATTTTTAGACTATAAAGAATGTCATCATAAACGTCTGTAGATGGCAGTACAAGTCCAATTACCAGCTTTTGATGCTGTTGATGTTTTCGATGGTTGCATTGCATTGTTTGCAACCACCTAAGCCAACATAAATATGCATAGTTATGTGGGCTTAGGCAACACATCCAGCTATTTTCCAGCAGAAAAATAGTTTGTGGTCTTATTTTAAGCAATAGCAGATGCAAACAGTTCAAATTTTGTGAAAATTCCAAAATAAATCGATAAGTGTTCTTAACGTCACTGAAACATGGTATCCTTATAGGTATACAGCAGAGCCAGGGACCTCCAATTTCGCAATGCATTAACTTCAAAACCACATTAAAAAAGACAGCATAAAAAGAGACAACTGTACTCTAATTGACTTAATACATGATGACGTAACTACAGTATGGTATTTACGAATATCGCACGCTTTTTGTAAGAAGCGTCGATAATCACAGCTGTGTCACAACCAGTAATTACTGTAACCCACGAAGATAGAAAAAGTTCGAAATGGATATACAGGGTGTTTCAGACACGTTCTGATTTGTAACAAGTACATTAAAAATGTTTTTTTTTAAGGGTACGCTTTATATGTAGTTTGTACGAATTCAGATTTATGCGGTCTTTTGAATTTGCGAGTTTTGAGTCATTGCATTTTCGAATTCTGCAAGTTTGGATTTATGCGAATTTTTATTGACGCGGATTCCGATTTACGCGAATCTAGATTTATGCAATCTTTTGAGAAATGTGTTACTTGATTTATGCGAATTTTCGAGTTATTCCATTTTCGATTTATTCTTCAATTTTTTATTCGATTTTTTTTGTTGTTACATTGGACTTGTGTGGTTTTCGATTTATGCGTTTCACACATAACATACGAATTTCGGAAATTAGAAATACCTAGTATGTATAATATTAAATCAATCTTGTCTTACTTGAAGTCGCTGGAATATTTGGCCACTTTGTCCTTTAGCTTGGAAGAGCAGCTGTCGGCATTTTTGCACTCACCTGAATAAATAAATAAATAAATAAATAAATAAATAAATAAATAAATAAATAAATAAATAAAAATGCGATTATAACAAGATTCACTTGTCATGTCTATGCATGACATATTATACTAAATAATTTAGTATATAATATGTCATGGTCTATGGTGAGACTTGGATTCGTATGTCTTCTGCATAGATTTAAAGCCTTCAAAGAACTTCATGGAACCCATTTTACTCATAGAGACACTATACAAGTATTTTAGTTATAAACTTTGATGTATTTTTATTTTAAGTTGTATATAAATAAGTTAATCGAATAGTATCGAGTAATCATCTAGTATCGAGTAAATTTAACTGAATTATAAGTATTAAATCAGTTATTCAGCACCTTCTTTTTTGTCGCCGTCGTCGTCGTCCGCGAAGGACTTTCCAAAGAGTGCTGCAACAAAAAGCAGAACGATGAAGAACTTCATTTTTGGTTCACTGCAAAAAAAGAAATGTTTTACGAATTTTTACAACGTTAATTAGATATCTAACTATTAGATATCTAATAACACCGATGAAACATATGACAATTACACGCTAACGTACGGTATAGCAATCGCTGCTGTTGATCTGAACAGGTTCAAGTCAAACTAGTGTTTTCCAGATTTGTTCACCTTTTTATAATTTTTTATAACAATGTTTTTTTTTTGTCAATCTTTTGGGGGAGGGATTAGTCAATGATTGATATTTTTGAAATATTGAACATGACATTGTGCAGTTGGTTAGAGAAGAAAACAGGATAACTCTTCTGCGCCAGTAAAAAGGTCGGGTAAAGTTAATTGGATGTCGAAAAAAAATTTCAAAACGCCACATGCAATATATGAGCTGCAATTATATATATATATATAATTTTATTAGTATTTATTTTTTATATATAGGCACATACACATGTAAGTTATGATTATATATTTCAAGGTTTTATATTCATTTCAACATATGGATTTGAACGTGTGTTTTTTTTTGCTATATGAAACAATTGCGAAATAATTTTCATTTTCCCGTTACTTTCATGTTTTAACAAACTCGTTTTAAACGATTTTCCTCGTTCTGTTCAACATTGTTGTGTGTTTGCTTATTTGTTTTTCTCTGTTTTATGGTAGGTCATCGTGTCTGGGTTTTGTGTTTTGTGTATAAGTTTGACTGTTATTTTTTATTTTATTTTCATGGTTTTCACAATTTTTTTGTTCATGGTTCAAAATGGTTCTGAATAGATAAAAATTTTGACAATGGGTCTAATTGAACTCTATTCAATTAAGTTATTTATTGATATTGTAGTTTTTAAAAAAACAAGGATAACTGCGTCTAATTTACGTCTAATTTTTCAAAAATCAGATACTGACGTCAGTACGTAATAAAAATGACAAGTTCAGATAGTTTATAGACAAGTGTTATTTCAATGTGATTTTTATGTGAATTATTGTGATTTTCAAGGAATACTTCGTTATCGAGATGTATTACACGTATACCACTTCATTTTTATAGCATATATTTTTGAAGTTTTTTTAATTATTTAAAATTAACTTAAAAACAAGTACATTCAAAATGTTTTTTTAAGAATATGTTTTTGTACAGTATATAGTTTCGCTTTATACGAATTTAGATCTATGCGATTTTTTGAGTTATTCGATTTATTTGAGTTATGAGAAAATCCATTTTAGAGTTCTGCAAGTTTTGATTCGATTTATGCGAATTTTGTTATTTTTTACTGCTTCAAGCTTTTTTTTCAGTTTGTTCAATTTTATTATAATTTATTTTATAAAAGTTTAAATTTCATATACAACAGATTTATTGTTCGACGTGAAATATACCAAATAAATTGATGAATTTTCATGATTATTAGAATGAAACTCCCCAAATCGATAAATTTGATGTCATCGGGATAACAGCTTTAATGTATTATATAACTACGTCATCGATCTTTTGTCAACTCACGATTCATGTGGTTTAGAAAGGTTGACAAATATGCGGATATGTCAGTTTGGTTATGATCACAGGTTATTTATGTTCATGAGATGTTACTAACAAAATACCAATATTAATTTGCTGATATTAATTTAAATTCACGATTATTAAAAATGTTGTATGGCTACAACTCAGTTTAATATAATATAATATAACAAGGTAAAAAAAAAATATAACATGGTCTATAATCGGATAGCTATATTAGATAGTACAAAAACATAGTTATAAATATTTTCCGAACAAGCAGACTCGATTTAGTATCGTTTGTATGTTATATCGATTCATTTGTTTAAAATAGATCTCCTTATTAATCGTTTTATAATCATTAAAATTTGGTGAATTTCAGATGAAATCTAGAGGTCAAACCAAAATTGGAAACATTGGTTTGACCATGGCATATTATAGTATAATATAATAATAGTATAATATAATAATAGTATAATATAATAATAGTATAATATAATATGTCATGGTTTGACACATAAGAAGGAGAAAACAAAATTGTTTTGAATAGGGGCACCGGCCTATTTTTTTCCAATATTCAAAAAAGTAATAAAATCGTTACAGTTAAAGTATCGATTTGGGTATGAGTTTTGGCATTTTCACACATGGTGGCGCTAGTAAAAACACAGTGCCACACAGTGGAAATTTCTAGAAGATTCTTGAAAGTTCTAGAAGGTTCTAGGATTCTTTCTTTATGCCCAGGTGCAAAAGAAACAACCACGTGATGTTTCTTGTCCAGTGGTAATAACTGGTGAGGAGTAGAAGTAGTAGGAGGAAGGTCATGCTCTTTTATTAGTAAGATAAATCGATTCAATAACGAAATAATAAATAAAATATTATTTACTATTTCTGTCTCAAATCAATATACATTACATAACATTTATACTATGTATATATAACATAACCAGTTGACTAACCAGTTGTCGCACTAACCAGTTATCCAGTGGAGAAGCAATTGAGAAAAATAGTTACGATTACTCAACTACTTTAAAGTAGTTAGAAAAGTAATTGTAATCACTTTTACGAAATTGTAGTTAACTAGTAGTTAATGCTACTTTATTTAGTTGTAGTTGAATTAATTTTAAAAGTAGTTGGTGCCCATCGCTGAATATTAGTTTAATATATTTATTTAGTTTTACTTTTCTTCCAAGACTTTTCGAAGAATCGTTGAAACACGAATCAGAACAATAAGAACTTTATTTTTGGTTCACTGTCTACAAAAGCATGTTACCGTACTTGTCTCAAAATTTCATACATAATTGTCATGCTGTAATACTTCACGATATCATTATTATTGAAGAATTGATAATATCACCTGAAATTTGTGTAATTGCAATTTATTACTGTTAGATTAAACCGATCTATGTGTTATGTGTTCCATACGTGTTTATAACGTTTCACGTGGATTTTTTTTTCGTTTGTTCAATGGTTTGTATTTTATTTTTTTTATTGATTGCAATTTGTCATGAACAGATTTTGCATTATTAAATAATTCACCATCTGGTTGATGTTAAACTGGGGCATTTTGTTTCCTTTATAGAGAAATTAGTGAGGTTGGCCTAGGAAGACAGATGTGCGTTACGTTTAATGTTTTTTATTTTAATTATATACATTGTCGATGCAGTATTTTGATTATGTACGTTATTATATTGTCAATGCGGTATTTGGGTGTTTTATATGGCAGGCTATTGCATTATTAATTAAATGCGGATTTTATTGTAGATTTAAAAAAAAATAATTGTAAATTAACAAACGCAAAGATACGTATTACTTACTGTATGGCTAACATAGTAAAAATTTGTTTATTATTTTTTGTCCTGGACTATCAATTTTGGTTTTGAGACACTTTACTGGATCTTTTCCACTGATCAATGATTTTGTCTTAGATTAATGACATATGAAAGTTTTCACTTTTTTTTTCAAAGTATCGTGATTTTTATACTCTTCATATTAGTTTTATTTGTTGTCAGTGAGCTGGGAATGAACTTTACTGCCACCATCTACAGGCGTTTATGAGAATATAATGTACTACCAGAAATAGTCCCGTGATACCACCTCTCCATCGACCTCCTCTCCACCATATATTCGGCCAAATATTCGCCGAAGCTCAGCGTTCTACAACAGATAGAGAAGAAGATCTGGGTAAATCTTATTATTAATAGTCTAGTGTACCAGAAAACGCATAAAGCGAAAATCGCTAATTCAATCGCATAAATCGAAAACTGCATAAGTCCAATGTAAATAAAGATAAAATAAATAAATAGATAAATCGAACATTGCAGAAACCAAAAGTGGAATTACTTGAAGCTCGCATAAATCGGATACTGAATGACTCAAAAATCGCATAAATTTCAATTTGCATAAATCTAAATTCGCAAAACTACTATAAAAAAATAGGTCGAATAGATAGACATACAACTTTGCAGTTTATCGGGTTGAAATAAGAACTACTGTCGACTGTTTGTGGGGGTATGTAGCTGTGTAGTTCAGTAGTTTTTGCATTATGTATGTTCAGTATATCTGTACCGGTACATTATATGACAATATGTATATAAATAGTATGCTTAAAAAGCATTTTTAATGTTTTTGTTATAGTCTTTCTTTACTAAACAATATACCGCTCGTCGTGAAAAAGATGAAAATGAAAACAATAACATAACCCATATTTTAACTCCGTGACTTACTAGGATTAAGATACATTCAAACTAAGATTCAAATATATACATATACTAACTGCCCTACCCGGCATCGCTCGGTTTCGAAATACTGTAGTTATATTTTTTCCTCAGTTAGCGCCTGATAGTAAACAATTTTCCCGTCATTTGCAAAGCAGTAGTAGAAGAAAAATTTGAAAATCGCGCTCAAACGGGTCCTGGTTGACCTACTTTAAGCTGTATGAATTTTTCCTTTCTCTAAAAATGTCACACTTTAATCCTTTATATGGTCTTTAAAAATGTTGCTACCTGGTGGTCATAAACCTAATTTATTCAAATTGGGTTTTAATTAGTTTCTTAACGAACTATTGATCCAATTTTGAAAAAAAAATATTCAGTTGACCTAGGTTTTGTATTAGAATTATTCCTGCCAAATTTGATGAGATTTGGATGTAAATTGTGGCCGTGTATAAGCGGACACACGACAAACTTTCGGAAATATAGGTAGAGATATATGCAGGGTAAATCGGAAAAATTAACCCATTTTTAAAGAGCGATGTCTTATAAACCGCTTAGGCTAGACAAACTATTAAATGAAAGCTCAATTCAATATTTTTCCAATGATATATAATTCTATGCTATGGCTTCCATAGTTTTCCTGCAATGGCCGCACGAAAAAAAGTACCCTAAAAAGTTGTAAAATGACTTTACAAGTACAAAGGGAGTTCAGTGCATAACTGTTCAGTGAAAAAGTAAATAATTTATTATTTACTTTTTACAACTCTTGCATTTTACAACTCTTTTTTTTAGGGTATCTTTTTTTTGCGCGGTCATTGTGACCAAACTATGTAAGTAATAGCATAGATTTATATATCATTGGAAAAATATTGAATTGAACTTTCGTGTATTAGTTTTATATTTCGTCTAGCTACTGCCTCCTGTCTAATTTAAGCGGTTCACAAGAAATCGCTCTTTAAAAATTGTTAACAGTTTTTTCGGTCCACCCTGTATTTATATTGTAAATAATTTGACATTTATAATTTTTCTAGTTTTATTTTACACTGAAAATCTTTACCATTGGCGTTTTGTGATATTGTTTTTAAAATAAAAAATGTTAATTTAAAAAAAATATATACGTTTTATTACTGAACGTTTTGTGGAATACGTTTCATAACAGTTTATAGTTTATTATAAATTTTATAAATTCATTGTTTGATGTAGAATACCAAATTAAACCACGAGTTAATATAGGCTTTCTTACAACAAAATTTCCTCCAAAATCGGTGCTTTCATCACGTCCTTCCATCTGGTGTCATAAACCCAAACGAATTTTGATAACACCTTTTAACCCAAGTGCGTTATCTTGTTAAGTATCATCTTTGTCGACACGTGGTTCTTCAGAAAGGCATGTTTTCATCATAGCGCTTATTTTAGTCTAGGTGAATTCAAGCGATGGTGTTATGATAATCATTCATCTGGTGTTTTGTAAAGAAGCGTGTTATTTTGTTGCCAATACAATCGACCGGTTATTTTGTCAACGTACTCTCGGCGAGGGGAAGAACTAGCCACAAATGTGAGTATGAGGGTCGAATTAGGTGGGTCAAGGCTATTGCCTGTTAATCGTTCACAAAACAAGTGAACTAATTATTGTGCTGTATATCCGTAATTACATTATGAATGTTTTTCAGTTATTAAAGCGTTATTGTTACATATTTTTATTAAACAAGGCTTCTGAATGATGTACGTAAATGAGTAACTCGTGAACCCTGTCTTACACCCATTTCAATGTAGTAGAGTAGCCTACATGTTAACAGCATGATGATCACTTTGGGGAGGCGCATAATTTTATACGCATAATATCAGCAGCTTCACTTGTGACTTGTGAGGGAACATAAATCGAAATTAAAATTTTGCATAACTTGCAGAAATCCAAAATAGAACTATATAGACAAAACATAGATCGAATGTCGAATTACTCAGATTGCATTAATCTACATTCACATTAAATTGAATCTTTTAAGTAATCTAAAAACTGGCACTACAGTCTTAAAACTCGGCATTAATCGAATATTTTAATTGGTCAAAAAAAAAACAAAATCGGATAAATCTGTATTTGTATAAATTGAAAATAGAATTACACAAAACTTGCACGAATCTAACTGGAAGATGGCATAAATCTAAAGGAGCATAAAAACGTATTCTTAAAAAGCATTTTTGTTTGTCTTTCATTATTGTCGTGTAAAATATGGTCACGGTATGTATGGTGTAATTTATACATATGTATAAATACATATTATACAATACTGTATGTGCATATTTAACTTGCATACATAGCATGCATATATGTTAATTTTAATCTGTTTATTAGTTTTATTAAATTTACTGGGTAGCAATTTAACAGATATGAAGGTTGGAAAGCAGTAATTACTTTAACTACCATGTTAAACTATTTTTTAAAAAATGGTATTGTCAATAAATTACCATAATAATCATATTGTGAAGAAAAAAAATGTGACCTTGTCTTTGAAGTCACAAGAAAATTAAAATAAACAAAAAATGAGAAGATTCGAGTTGTCCAACAAGTTTTACTATTATAGATGGTGTTGAAATGTCTATAAATTTTGTCTAGGTAATAATGATGCACAGGTTATATTGATATTTTTAATTTTATTTGCTTATAAGCAGAATCAAGTATACTACATATATAACAACTAATAGGTTGGTTTTATTACTATTATTAGTTTATCGGTTTTTTAGTTTAGTTTTTTTTTTTTTGGATAATGCTATCTTTTTTTATTATACAGGGTGTCCCAAAAGTCATGTCTCTGTAGGAAAGTTATACAACCAACCAAACCCACTAGGAATATTTTTGTTACAATACATGGGGGGTTACACACTATAATTATACATACACACACATATTTAACTAATTTATAAACAATATTAATTTTAATAATGTAATAACATTAATTTTAATAATATAACAAACAAAATTAATCAATAGAACTGCTTAATAAACATACATATATAAGTAATTAATAAATCAATGTTGAACGAAATTTATAAAAATACATGTCCTATGGGGTTTGACTTTTGAGACACCCTGTATATTATTATTATTATTACATTATTTTGCCATGAGCTTGATCTATCTACATTGAATATCCAAGTTTCAGTTACTTTAGGTGATAGAAATTTTGAGCGTCAAGGTCAGTCAGGACCATAGGGGGTTGGTTACTCATCTCAAACAGAATCGTCTTGTCATTAAGTCAAGATGCAAATTTTGAAGAATTCCTCACTTGGAAAGAAAACGAAGAACATTTTTTGCTTGTTAATGAGGAGTAAAAAGAAAATTGGAATACGAGACTTCATCACTCCTGATGCAGTGAACCTGGAAAATGCACACCAAGATATGCATGCGTGAAACACAATATGAGAATGCTCAAATCGCAAGGTTCTGTGAAAGCGAATGATTCATGAAAACTTCTGGAAATGGAAGTTTGAATCCTACTAATACAAGAAGAAAAGGTGCAGCTCGTGATAGTGTTGATTAATTAAATTAAGAAAATCGAGATAACGGCAACGGATTTAATTCGATTAGGCTAAAGGTCAATCGAGTGATAAGCTTGGGGAAATTTGTTTTTCAATGACTTCCTCGTTTCGATTTACAATCCAAGTTTCCGTTTCAAGTAGAAATGGATTATTGGTTTGGGCAGAGTCATTAAATATCTCGAGATATTTAATGACACTGGTTTGGGTCATGGCTTATATTATATAGGATGGATTATTGATAATCCAGCTGTGGTTGTTTGAATCTGATGTCGTTTGCATGGATTATGTAATCGCAATTTCACAATGTGGTGTGTATGTGTGACACACACATGTTTCAAATGCATGTGCAAAAAAAAAAAAGTTTTCGAAAGTTAGGGTCTGATTTCTTCATGTGGACGTCTGTAGTTTAGTGAATTTCGAAGATTACTGGTTTAATCAAAGAAACTGAAAATCGAAAAAAGGATAATGAAATCGTATATATTCAGAATATATATCTTAAGTAATGTCCATTTGAAGAGGCATCAAATGACAATGTGATTATTCGGTTTGAGATGAGTAATCAGGATGTTGAACAGTCTTATTTTAAAACACCCTGAACAAGATGTTAACAACAAATACGAGGTCATCGCCAATGAAAAGAAAATTAAAATATAGACACAACTCCACAACTGCTTTCAACTGGTAAAGTAAAGAAAGGAATAGGATATGAAAGCAGTTGTGGAGGCCTGTTGATGGATAAGATAATTTAGTCAACCACCTGCCAGAACCGTGTGGCAATGAAAATTCTAGGATCTTGGTTATCTTTGTTTTTAAATGATAGTAAGCGTTTGGTGAATTCACATCACCGTAAATTGAACTCGACCAAACTACAACTGCTCAAATATTTACTTAATGAGACAGATGCACAACAAAGTCGAGAGGGTGAATGTGAAGGGGATCATACTATTTTATTGAACTTCCTGTTTGTTCTTATAATAATTTGCATGTAATTTTCAAAGTAAAAGACTGAACTCTGGTGGAGTGTATTCGCTAATTCGCACATGGTCATAAATTATGTTCGTGTTATCTAGGCTTGCATTATGTCACAATGCAAAGCTTGAATAAAACGGAAATTGCCGATTTGATTATTCAAATGTTGTGTCATTGAACAAAGCACATGTTTTTGTTGATAAATTAAGGCGGGAGAATCGTATAAAACTGAAGCCATGCTTTTTACATGCTAATGGCAGCTCGTGGTTGGTGAACTGCTACATAACGGGAGTTTCAACTTTGCTGTTTTCTTCCAAGTTAGAGCAAACCAGAACTTATTAATATTATATACGTAAGGTTATTCTAATCTTATTTTTTGTTTAATATAGATTCTATCTTCAGTGGCTACTTAAAATCTAATATTTTAATTATTTATTTGTTTGCTTTGCTTTGTTTCATTTTGAATAAGGACTATTTCAACTCGACTTACAAGCATGTAGACATAATATGGACAAAGCGGAATTTGGTAACATGGTGCCCTGTGCAACGCCATATTTTGGCAAATTTTTTGTATATAAGCTTTACCTTTATAAATACTAAGCATTTGGCGCCCCTATTTTCTCTGCGCCCGGTGCGGGGGAACCTCTCGCACTACCCAAAATCCGCTACTGATATGGGTATTTTTTGCATTGCATAGCATAGCATATAACCTCTTTATATTTGCTTCATATATTGTGAGTTTCTACTTTCTGCATACAAATACAAAAACAAGACGACTCGATGGATTTTGATGACTGAGGTGTGTATGGATTCGTCTTAGTTTATCAAGTGACACTGTAGCTATATGGCGTCCAATATGGCAGATGCTACATGGTTCTTTAGACCCTCCTTCAGGCTAAATGGCTCGATGGACTTTGATGGATGAGGCGTACATGGATTCGTCTTAGTCTCACGAGTGTCACTGCCTAATGCCTATATGCTGTTAATTAAAAACTAATGTGGCGGACGCTGTATATATAATAAACAGATGATGCATACATATGCATATGTCATACGCTTTAGTATATGGATTATAGAGTATGCTTAAAAAACATTTTTAATGTACTTGTTTTCGAAATACGTTTTAATGCAGAATGTTAATTTATATTTAACTGCACGAGTCGTTTGAGTCAAGGTTACCTTGGAATGAAATTAGAACCATCACCAACTCAACACTTTATTCCAATGTAGCGCAATGCTTATATTTAGTTACATTATTGTACAGTTTTTGTTTATTAATTAATATAGCGTTATTGTACCAGCCTGACTCGGTAAGGCGATAATTAAAATATTTAGTACTAACTGTTTAGGTGTTTAATTTTTAGTTGCGTCCATCATGGCAGGACATTGCGGTATATACATTACAGAAAAGTAAAAAAGATGTTTGATAAATTCGTATGTGGATAATTGTATAAAACTCATTTGACCTTGTGCGTTTATAATTAAACGGCCATTTCTTTCAACCTCAATCGAATGGTTTCAATTCCAGCTGGTTTGATGATTCAATTTTTATTATGTTGAATTGGAGATTGGTAATAAAGTTTTTTGATAGGCAGGCTGTACAATCAAAACGGGACGATAAAGGGTATGACGCTGCAAGTGGATATTTATTTGGTTTTGTAATTAAGTAATTTATTGTTACAGTAAATGTTGCAAGCTTGGTTGAGGAAAAATAATCATTTTCTCCTTGTCCTTTAAAAAATATTTTTCAAAGCATCTATTTTTTTTTTCTTCCGTAAAGAGTAATAGTATTGCGTGGTCTATTATGTTTCGTAATTTGTTGTATAAATTTATTTTTATTTTATTCTAAAAAAATATTTTTTAGATGCAGTTAACAGCAATAATTCTGAGCACGCTTCAATGGTATTTCGTGTTTAGCCAGAAAAGTTTCGAACCCGAAGAACTGAAAAATTGGTGCTTGGATGCGCTACATCATAAGAAGCAGCCAGGGCCCGAGGATCAACTTCACAAACAGGTGAAATGTTAAACTGCGTCTCTTAAAAGTTCTCATTTTCTCGGATACTTGGATTTCATGACGACGATAACCCTAGTTGTGTAAATGTATTTTTTTGTCATGCTGTGGTGCTATTGTTACACATTTCTTTTACTACGAGGGTGAATCAAAAAATTAAAAGTTTAAAACTTGTGAATAAAAATTAAAATGATAATACGTTAATGTATGTTAGTGTACACCTTTTATTCATTTTTCTACATGTTCGTTTAATCCCTGTAAACACTTAATTGGAACATGCGACCAACTTTTTAGCTCCCCTCAATAATTCGCTTCGGTTTTGTGCAGCCATTTCAGCGCCACCATTTTCACAGTTTCATTAGTTTGGAATCGTCATCCTTCAATTTCTTTTGTCATTTCACCGAAAAAGTGGTTATTTTACGTTTGGCTACTGCTTGTTTGATAAAATCACAAACGAAATTTGAAGGACAATGAATTCAAACCAACGAAACTGTGAAAATGGTGGCTGCACAAAACTGGCGCGATGGAGGGGCGTCGAAAAGTTTATCGCACGTTCTAATGAGTGTTTTGAGATTAAACGAGTATGTGGAAAAAATGAATAAAGGGTGTTTGTTTATAGTACTCGGATCTGTCTTATTCTCACGAGTGACACTGGCTATATGGTATCAATGAAAAACCAATATGCCAGTGAATAAAGAGTATGCTTGAAAAGAATTTTTAATGTACTTGTTATTAAGTTAACGTAATGTATTGTGATTGATGATTATAGTGTACTCCCTGGAAAGATCATGCCTGTTGTACAGGAGACTCGAGCGTGGACATCCATGACAACGACAAGCGATATGGCATGAACAGAAACCACTGTCCCGGTCATGAGCTCTCCCCCAAGTGTAACCAACATTTCATACAGGATCTCTGTTTTTACGACTGCGAACCCAACTTGGGGCCTTGGGTCGTTTCGGTAAGTACGCTGCGGTATTCTTTTTTAGAAATCAAGAAATTCCGTTTCGATTGGATTTCTTTTTTTGAACGTGTTGCAAATCGCGTTTGCTCGATGAGGTTTTTCAACGTTGCAAACAGTTGAAACCGGAAAAGTATCGTTTAGTTTTACTTTTGTTTGCGTCTCTCTTTATACATGTTTCTGTTAATTTCGCATTTTGTCACCAGGTGAACCAAACGAAACGAAAAGAACGGATCATCAACGTCCCGCTATGCGCTAGCGATTGTAATCAGTGGTTTTCGGATTGCGAAAATGATTACACTTGCGTCAAGAATTGGATGAAAGATATGAAGTGGATAGGCGGTAAGATAGTCCGGTTTTTTATAGACGATAATTGTTGCCGTTATGTATGAAGTTTTGGTTTTATAGCCAATTAAAATGATGCTGATTTTTCGTTTTTTTTTGTAAGGTGAATCTCATTGCCCGCCAAATACGGCCTGCAAAACGTTCAAGGAAATATTCAAAAATGCCTCTACTTTTTGTGAAAAGGTAACAGTGTTAATTTCATTTTCCGTGATAACTTGATATGATAATTGAATTGGTGTTTGTACAGTATATACACTATACAGGGTGTTCTATACAGGGTCAGGGTGTTCCTGAAAGGTCAAGTAAAATTTTAACCACAGAACAAGGCAAGCAACTCGTATAAACAAGGGTCCAGAATTGCTCTTCTTCCGAGATAACACAGGGTGAAGTCACTCAATTTCATAGGCGTGTTGTCTCTTAATCACTGTAGGCAAATGAGCCTTCATTTCCGGACCCATGTTCATATGGACTTTTTGCATGTCGTTAAAATTTGACTAATCTTTCAGGAACACCCTGTACTAATAATTATTTACAGCCTATTAAAATCTCTGGTTTATGCAAAGCAGGTTTAACACCGGTGACAAAAATTTATTGGTGGTGTGTTTTTTATTGTGTGCAAATAAACATAATCACGCGCTGAAAATGTTTTTCTTTCACCGACTTTGAAACGTTACATTTTTACGTTAGATATGGGACGATTCTTGGAAGTACACACCTGACACTGAACCGTGCATGCGTTTGTGGTTCGACGGCTCAAACGGCAATCCCAACGAGAAAGTTCGTGATTATCGTATCGAACAGCTCGTCGCCTTGTGGAACGATGGCAGCGTTATCGCGGTGTCCTTGTTGACGCTGGCGTTAACGTTGTTCGTTTCTTTTGTTTGCTGATACATGTAAGTATTCATGTGATGATCTTTTCCTTGAATTGACGAGTTGGGTGGAAGAAAAAAAAAAACCGGCGTAAATCCATTTACGACATCGTTATTTCTTAAAAATGCATATATCGAATCGTTTTAGACCGGTCTATAGCATAAAGACATTGGATTGCCTATAATTCTCACTTTCGGAGCAAAAATATTGAACACTACTATCGTAAATCTGATAACATTTTGCGTTTTGTTTCATTTTTGTCCAAAACAATGGAAAAGATACTGATTTTTTGGAAAAACGGCGTAATTACATTTTTTTAATTAAGCTCGAGGTTTGTCAACTGAAGTTAACAGATTTTTTGCAAAACCTTGTTCATTTTACGTTTATTAATTCACAGTTGACAGGAATTTTGTCTAATCTGAAATTTGAAGGTGTCAGAAGTTTTTTGCCCCC
>JAQIWH010004443.1:0-16990 GCA_034695005.1 Cryptops parisi | reverse complement strand
ATCTGCCGGTGGTGCTCGTCATGTTCGTTCCAATTGGAGCACGTATACATCTAGGTTAGTTGCCTTGTGCCATACTACAAATTGTTCTTTTTATTTAAATAGAAATGCTGAGGTTATAGATATCATAATAAACATTTTTATTTTTAGCACAATTGACAATAGTTTGATTAGCAACATTCAGAAATTGTTTTCGGAGCGTATCGAGTTTTTCAGTTCTGTTCAATTTTCTAAAGTTTCGGTGTTGACAGGCATTATCAAGATAAGCTTGAAGGTAGGTTACGCTTGTATGTTGTTTCGTTTTTTGATAAACAATTTGTATTACATTTTCAGTTTCGTACGACTACAGTGTAATGAAAAATTAAATTTTGACGTTACAGACTTTTCTCGAATGCGTACGGTTGCGTACTTTTGGTCGTTATGGATTGCAACAAATTCAAGTTGATACACATTATTTGCAACTGTATCTGTGGCGATTTGTCTCGGATGAGAAGTAAGGCGTTTTTATTATACAGGGTGATTAAAAAAAATGTTAACACTTGCGGTACTTGAGTGTTAATATTTTTTGAATTGTCCGATACATTTATATACTACAAAGATTCATTACGAATAATTTGGGTGTAGTTCATATATAATAGAGATTGGTTAATATGTATCTGTATAAATGTATAAATAGAGATCATCTTGTAATTTTTTGTTTTTCATATTGTTCGCAGTTTGGTACATGTTTTACTCGATGAAATTCTTGGTAGCACTGTTCATCGTTGTTTAGACCCGGTTCTCATGGAACCAAGTGTAAGTTTTGTTGACATGTTTCTTTTTTTTTTTAATCATTTGTGTGATGAATAGGTTTTAGTACAATTATCCCTTGTTATCCTCGGTTTTTGGGTATTTTGGGGTCTAGCAGTGTTTTGTTTTGATTAGTAAAATTTTGAAATTTAAAAAATGTGTTAATTAAAAAGCAAATAGTAAATAATACTATTTTATTTATATGTCTGCATGTTTCGGTTTTACTTTACAAGAAGGCATTAAATTTCCTTTTAGTTTTTATTTTCACCCATTGCACTTTACAGTATTAGTAGTCGGGGCTTTATTTTTCTGGCGGTACGTAGTACCGGCACCTTTTTTTCAAGGGGCTCCTAAAAGTGGTACATTCTAAAAAATTCCAAGTGTTGGTGTGGTACGCTTTTTTAAACAAAATATGCATTAAGGTAAAAATGTTTCGTGAAGACAATAACTTTCACCACAATTGTCGTGAAGTACAAGTAATTAATTCTTAAGAATATTCTGGGATTTGTTTTCTGACTGGTTATCAGAAGCGGATTTATAGTTAAACCCAGTACACACAAAAGAAGGGGCCCCTCCAACTAGAGAGTAGTAAATTCAAAAATTCAAAAAACTAAAACAACAAAGACCACTAATAAAACACAGAAAAGCAAATAATTTTGGGTAGGCCTACCTATACATTTTTTCACTACATTTATTAAAGATGGAGGGAGGGGAGGCTCAAATCCAAAATACTTGGGGTATCGTTTTTTTTAGAAAAAAAAACACTGAGTACAGTACAGTCTGATAGGAGACAGTCAAAATGTATCATTCTGTATCAAAATATATCGAGTTTGATTCACAATAATGCCGTACTACCAGATTCTGCCACCGCATGCATCAATGGCCTTTGCATGCATTATGTGAGCCCACAGCTCGAATCACCGCCACACAAGATGCTGCCTAATGCTGTGGTTGGAAGTTTGCAATTATCACCAATGGCACTCACATTGAACCATAATAATCACAACGATTTCATATGAAACTTGTATGTATTTGCAAAATACAAAATGACATATCAGTCGTCTCACTGTCCTGAATGCCTACAGAGATGTCAAGTCCTTCTATTCATGGAGATAGAAGGACTTGACATCTTGACATCTTTACCTTCTATCTCCATGGTTTATCTGAGCAACTACTCATTGTTGTGAATCCATCCGAATAAGACACAAATCAACAAAAATATCTTTCGAGTTGTTTGTTTCTAATTATTTTAAAATTTGGTTTGAAAACAAAAGCACAGTACCACACCAGGTGAAAAGGTTGTACCAAAAAAAAAATTGAATAATTGTATTTTAGCCTTCATAACTGCCGTTTTAATAATTGAAGGCTTATTCAGAATAACGTTGCATGTAACAATTCATAGTTTTGAGTAAATGGCGAAAGAAGTTTTCAGCAACACACTGATTGTGACATGTTAGGTGACCAATTTCGAAGTGATCTATGTATGTTTTAGGTAGGTATGAGTTTGTTTATTGGCGGCACTAGCTAGGCCCATATATGAAGGCACGTTTTTCCATAATAATCTCAATATTGAATTTTTGTAACATACAACGTTATTTCGGGCAAGCCTTCAATTGATCCTTACCAAAATTCTAATCTCTTTGGATAATAAAGTTGGACTGTCTTGGGTATATACTATATTTAAGTAATATTTGATATTATGTAAAAGTTGATATATGATTTTTTACCACAAAATTAGTATTTTTTCGTGTATGTTGCATGTGAAAGTTGACCTATACTTTCTTGCATTCAATACCAAGGTTATTTCTATACCTTGAATAGAAATAACCTTGACGATGTTGTACTTCGTACATCATGTTTAGATAGGTAATGTAATGTTGCACAAGTACAGTTTTGCAGTTGAGGTTTTGAACTTTATCCAGCATCTGGTGTAAACAACACTGCCTTTGGAATTTGCTGGTTTCTACATCAATTGGGATTCTGCTTATTAAATTTTGGACTCGAATTAAAGAATGAATTTCAGCTTCTCTAGAGTAGTATCCATGTAGTCGATCCCATAAATCTAATCTTAAAAATTTGACTTTTACTCGAGTGTATATATGGTAATCTGTTGAGAGTTTGAATTTATTTCTCATCACCTTGACCAGATGTTGTCAACTTCATGGTTGAAGTTTTTAATGTGATGTAATCTTTCTGTGATGTTTGATAATTTATTGTATTTTTTATTTGTTTACAGGTGGTAGAAGTGATTTGCGAAAGAGGATAAATAATCAGGATGTGCTTGTTTATTTCGGTAAGCACTGAATCAAACGGTCGAGTTTTGTACCCAGTGTTACTTGATGTAACAAATCATTTCGCAAAGTGTTTCACAAAAAATTCAACATTTTTGCTTCAATGTCGTAATTTAAATGCTAAAAATTTAAGATGCCAAAAGCTTGAAAGGTTATTTCAGTTTTAATAATAACACTGATTACAATCGATTGAATTCACATCGTCCAATGAAAACCTTTTTTTCTTTCTTTCTTCTTTCTCTTTTGCTCTCTCATTTCAGTTGGTGAACTTATTTAATGAGCCAGCCGCGAGACATCGAGATGGGTCAGTTAATGAATCAATTGGGATGATCACAAAAGATGAAAGGGGTGAGTGTGTGCCCCCTTAAAAATTCCAACATTAGAGTATGTAGAAGCGTTGGGAGCATGAGAGTGTCATGCGTTTCTTGTGCAACCCTCTGCGCTCATTGAGAGCATCCGCTTCCCTTGGTGGCTTCATCCTGTGGAGCACAATCTTCATTTTAGGCTTTTGAATTGGATTAGTGACAGTGAGGAAAATGGCCTTTCAGTGACCTTTATTTTCCATTCACTTGCTGGTAGTAAGAAATTGAGTTATACATGCGAAATAAAGAACTGGTTTTGAAATGTTCGTAATTTTAGTGTATTACTACCATAATATGTGAAGTTTCTTTAACGACAGATTTTTTTATGAATGTGTATTATGTAATAGTTCACCAAAATAGGAGATGTCTTTTGAGATGATGTAGATCTAAAACTAAAACTTGTTTTGCAAGGTTTCCTGAAACCACCATTTTGTGGTCGGATTATGAGTGTACGTCTGCTTTATTAATTTTTGTTAACGAATTTAATGCTTTTGAATGGATTATACTGGCTTTTTTAATAAGTAAACAAGTAAAAGTGATGTTGATAATTTTAACAGTTCACATTATATAATGTATATGAAGTAGATATGTGTAAATATTTGCAAATGGTATATTGTAATTTTTTTTTATTTAAGGTCAGTTTGTAAAACTGAATGCACAATGACATTAAATTAACATTTTTCATTCACACTGTTAATGAAAAGCATGAACGAAATTTTTTTTTGAATCGAATCAACAGTTGAAGAAACTAAATGGATAATTTTAGAACTAACAGTTAAAATCCACTTTCAGTTTGAGTCGTCAAAGGCTGCTGTTCGTTTTGATTAGAGAATGCAGTTAAATAAAATGAAAGGGTATGTATATTTAGTTTTGTCATGTTTAACTGCAAGGATTGGTTAGTTTATATTGCAGGAAAATGTCACACATTGGAAAACCCATGGTTTGAATTTAAATAAGCTATTTGCATAAAAGTCAAATATAGGCTAGTACAGCCTATTGTAAGCAGTTTTGGCCATTATTATGACCATTATTGAAGGGCGTTGGGCAATATAATGATAAGCCACATTTTTGAAATTGTTTAGGAAAAACTCCACATAGTACCACATTGAGCTGAGCAACAAGATGATTCTCTATATTATGCTATTTTCTAGAAAATCCAACAAGTGGTACTGAAGGACAGTTTGGTGTAAAAATGTCGTTTTTTTGAAGAAAAAAAATGTGGCTTATCATTATATTGCCCAGTCCTTCAATTGATATAATAGAAACAAACAAAAATCCGATAATGTGCAAAGGAGTTTTTATTCAAGAACAAAGTAAAATGTTTTCTTTGGTGGTTTTGAATTTTAATGGTATATGAAATGGACATTACTATATGCATTCCGAAAGAGATGCAAACCCATAGAGTATATTAGAACATGGTATCTTTGTTGTGAACACATTAGCAACTGTTTACTAAACATTTAAAAAATGTAATTGCTTTTGTGGCTTTGTGTCTCTTTTCATACACCTTGTATGATTGCTATTGAGTTTTCAATAGAAAACTCAAATGTTGCAAAAGCTGTTACAAAAGCTATTTCTGTGAAATTGAAAAAACTAAATAATTTTTGAAGAGTGATAAATTAAGTATAGAATTTTGTAATAATTATAAAAGAAAAATGCAGTCAAGTTATGCATAGTGTGCAATGAATTTGCAAGAAATTAACCAGTGTTCTATGAAACATCGCACTTGTACTGGCTATTGAAAGTGTTTTGGCTTACGCCATTTTATTGAAACAGAGTCGTTTGGTTTTATATAAATGGGAGAGAGAATCGTGTTCAGCGAAAGTAAGTGTTAAAATGCAGGGAATTACAGAGAAGCGGAGTATTTTTTTTTGTTTTTTGGCATGGTGTTTATTATTTTTTATAAATCCACTGCATTGTGGATATACATACCTAATTTTCTTTATTTTTTGTTCAATTGTAAGTAAATAATTTGCTGTTTGAATATCCACTTTTTTTGGTGAAATTATATACAGTGGAGCCTCTCGGCTCGGCAGCGAAACTGATCAACTCCACGAAATAAAAAGCAGAGAAAATTGATTTTTATAAATTTAGCTTGAAATACTATAATGCGAATTATTTGAGATGTGTGGTGATAAGATAAATAGAGTTACAGTATGAAATTAGTCGTTTGATTTCTGGGAAGTTGAGCCCTATTCATGTGCTTGGATCGTGGCTCCCCGTTTCGCTTAATTCTGTTTCGCCTAATACGAATAATTGCTTCGATTCACCTGTTTTTTTGTTTTTTATAGACGGAACCGTTCTATTTCAAGGATGATATTAAGTGTTTTAGGTTAGGTTAGGTAGACTCACAAACAGATGAGTCGAAACAATTATTTTTAAGCGAAACGGGGTGCGCCCGCTTGGATTTACCAAAAGTGAAGTTGATCACTTTGGCTTCTAAGAGGTTCGATTTATTAGCACATAGCCTGGTTTTGGTATATCAGCCATGCAACAGAGCAAAATTGTTGCTGGAGTAGATAGATGGTAACATGCCAGTGCCAAAAGAGAAAAACGTATCAAATCTTTGATAACAACTTACGTTTATGATATTTCTTGTTTAGAAGTTTGCAGGAATTCGAGATCTAGTAATAGTGCAATCATGTTAAGTAAGAGTTAGAGAAAAGTGTAAAATGATCACATACGTTATGTGTGATCATCATCATCAAAGACTTTTGAAATAGAGAAAGTAGAAGACAAAGCATTAGTGCTTGTTAGCAAATAGACGTACACGTACATAAAGAACAGTGAAAGTAAACATTTTGCAAATGGAAGGAAACTAGTACCTGTTACTGTTAGCAAATGGATGTTGTATGTATGTATGTATCTATGTAATACTTAACAGTTGGTGTCGATGCTAGCCCATTCCCTTTGTTAAGTACCAAGGCTGCAGGAGCTCGTGATTCATAGACTCCTGCGGCACTAGTACTTAGGAAAGGGTAGGGAACAATTTGCACTGGAAGAAAATTGTCGTTTGAGAGACATAAAACTTTCAGACGACGGTTTCAAAGTTTTGTACTTTACCACTGAAAATCGAAAAAGTCCTAGAAGTTGGCGTTGATTTACGAAAAAAAACTTGTCTAAATCCTTTGTAAATAATTGACAGTTTGCATTCACAAACATCACTTGTTGATTCTAAAAGTTGAGTTTGGTTTGTCGTTTCTTGTTGCGTAGGTTTGGTGGAGGAGCTGAAAGATGATGTTGCGTGTTGGAGAGTCGGTGGTGGCAATGGCAGGTCCTTGTAAGTGTCCCAAATGTTCCCGAAGCTCGTTTATACGACATAATCGCCTTTGTCATCAACTCCAATTGAACTCGTTAAGAATCCGCCTGTTGGATCTTCTCCATCATCCATCCCGCAATAGCGAACTCCCCATAGAGCGAAGTTTCGCGACCTCCCTTCAAGTTTCAATCACATCAAGTCATAATTAGTTTAGTACTATTTTCTTTCTTTCTTTCTCCTAGTAAACACAGTCATTTGGTAAAATCAGCTACAAGCTAGTGTGGGATATAGTTTCAAAAATGATAAATCAACAGTCATTGGCTATTGGTGGGTTTCAAATGGTGATTAGAGTTTTGATGAATATCACATAGTATATGATGACATTGGTTTGATGCAAGTCCCGTCCCACAGGAAATTGTTCTACAGTAATGGTCAAGTTAGATATCAAACAAGATATTTGCACTCCATGATTCTGATAAATAGTTCTAGGGCCTTTTGATTAGAATGGCTCTTTTTTTTTTTAAAGAAATAAAAATTATAATCACGGATAATCGGCTATTGCCACCAGTCGGTCTCAAGACACTGTTTATTGTTATCAAAGTGGATTCCATTGTATTACATGTTAATATAATTCATATTATTTAAAATGCCCGTACACATAATTTGTTTTGATATTTTTTTGTTTAAATTGTGCTGCTCTCAGTGCGAAAAGCACGATTACATGGTATATTCTGCAAAACAAAGCGAATTCAGTTCAAGTAGTTTGTTTGGAAATATTTACATAATATTTGAAGAGTAATACATTGAGCCAGAGTTAATTTTTAAAAACTTGTTTGATAACGATACCATACCAAAAGTTTTACATTGCGTTCATTAAAACAAATATTGAATAACGATATTTTCTAGCAGCTGGATTAGTGAAATGAAATCGCATAAACCAAGATCTTCCTGTATTCAAACCTTATATTTGGAATACTGTAATTTAGTTGTTCAGTCCAATACAACAATTTTCAGTAGGTTGGGTTTTAATATCCTTGCTATACGACATATAATTAGTTTTTATTCATTATCTCAAAATCGCTTTGCATGTTTTACATGTAATGTTGAACTATTTATAGTCGTAGATAAATTACATAATCGTAACATCGTTACTTATCTTCTCATTTATATTTCACTTAGTAATTTAGTTTATTGTGGAATCATTTTCGAGAAATATGCGAGCGTTATCAGAGGTTCGAACAAGACCATCTAAGTGTTCCTAAAAATAAATAGTTTGTATACTTGGCGTTATTCATGTATGTATATATATAATTGCAGTTAATAAGAACGTTTTTAACTTTAAATTTAACTATAGTCAAGTTTGTCTTTAAAACTATGGCTTCATATCATAAATCTACAACTTTGTTTCCAATGAATATTATTATTATTATTCAGGGTACTTTCCGGTTATGGCGAGGTCCGTCTGTTATTGCTATTTTCTTATGGGTTTATTTTGCAAATTAATGTAAAATAAACAATGCAAGTTAGGTTAGGAAAAATATAGAATCGTATTAAATGTATGATTTTGTTTTGTTTTCCTAACCTCTGCTGCAAAATAAACCCATAACCAAGTACAAGCAAATAGCAGCATCAGACGAGCCTCGCTATAACCGGAAAGTACCTTATTCAGGGTATTTTTCAAACCATTTTGCATTACAGATGTTCAGTTTGTTTTAACCGTTAGGGTGGATTGTAAGTTTTGGATGTAGTTATTCATCCGCACGCAGGAAAATAGCAACCGTTGTACCGAGGTTGGTTCAATTAGTTGTCCCGTTTCCTTCATTGGTGGTCAAATTTCCTGCATGCCTTCGTAATAACAAGTGATGAGGATGACGACGATGATGATGATGATGAATTTGATTGTAAAAATGGTGGTAGTGATGATCATGGAATGAGATATCTGCTTTCCATTTTATTCAAGTTCAGTTATAAGATGAGTGATCTTGGACGGAGTAGCATCATTACACTGTATAATACACTGTTATTGATTTACTTTTATTGTTATTAGTCTATCAATCATATGCACAGTATTAGTAAGTTTCGAAAACGTTAAGACAACTTAATTGATTTTCAAATGCCAAGAAAATGTTGACATCAATAACATTTTTTTTTGTTAAGTTGATCATTCAAATTTTTTTAGGTAGGCCTATCAAAAAATCGCTCAACTTGTATTGAATAAGATTTTTAAGGTCTTTGTATTTGCATATGTCAGTAGTTTTCAATATAGGGGGAAATGTCAGTACAACAACACAATGCGGAATAAACATGGGAAAAAAAGTAGATATTTTATTTTTCCAGGAAGTGCGCTTACTAAATGGTAATAACGGTGTTATTAATTGCAGGATGATTCAGAACAGAATGAACACTCGATGTCTGTTTCACTTCCATAGATGGATGGTACCAACCATTCTGCGAATTACACGATATAGATCTGTAAAAAGTAGTTGGTCATGTCATACTCGAGAAGGGTGACAACGGTGGTGGATAATAAAAGTTAGCGATGAAGGATAAGGCGATTCAAATTATAGACTACTACACTCACTCTATAATTTGAAGCGTGCAACACTTGCTATCCTAGACCTTGGAATGCTAGGGTTGTTGTAATGTCATTGCCCATACACATATGCATGTCATCCCTATTATGTGGTTGATGTTAAAAATTAAATGCGTATATAATTGCATGGTCCGTTGATCACATGAGCTTTTTAGAAACACTGGTGTGCAATTTTGGAACATTAAAACGTTGTGTTTGTGTACCGTACGTGTTTTGATATCCCATTTCAAACTTAAAATGCACAGATTACTTCCTGCGAAAAGCTTGCGTAGGTACATCGAAAATCGCATAAAAAGAAGTTTCCATGAAGTGGGAAATCTGCAGCTACCACAAAATTGAATGATGGTGGACATTTTCTCACGCATGATGTGATGATAATCTGTAAGAATTTCCTCTCGTCGCATATTAGCGAAATCGCATATCCTTATGTGATTTTTTAGGGACTTTTTGTTAAAAAAAGGGCAAGTTCATGTTAGTTTTTGTTTTCAGTTTTAGTGAGCTTGGGTGTAGCTTACTAATGAAACTTATATAATCATGGAAATTTCATTAAAAACCCTGCGACTTTTACTGTTCCAATGCATTGTAGTTTCAAATGGAACAGAGTAGGCTGCTACTGTCTCACAAACTTTGTTGATCAGTTATGTAAAGAACATTTAATATGCATCGCCTATTTTATTATCTTGGTAATTATTAACGAGGTTAAGTTAGGGCTTCATTTGACTTGTTCGCTAAAAATATAAAATCGTTATGTTAATGATACATTATAATTATATATAACCTACATTTTTGAGTTGGAATTATGACAAATTAGCTAATATTTGACGGTTAGTAGGCTGTGACTGAGTAGTTAGTCACCATTCTGCAGTCCAACAACAAACATTACCAAAGCCAATGAAATCTCTTATTGTAGGCCTTGTCATTCTGCAATTTATATTGCTGCTGCTGCGTCTCATTGGTTGCTCATCTCTGTAGGTACTTTGGTTCATTCACCACAGTTTTCTAATGTCCGTCCAAGAGTGTGGCTTGCGATTATGTAATAAAACATCGCATTTAAAGTGATTAAGTCTTAGGCATATACATATACAATACCAACCATAAAACAGACATAGTACACAGTACAATGATTTTATTTATCAAATGTATTTCGATTACAATAATTCATCTGCAGTTATGAGCGGATCGACCAACTTTGGTTGGTGATGATTAGCTTAAATAAAAAAAACCCATTCGTGATGGATGGATCAGAGCCAAAATGTCTAACCACAAGAAAAAACATCTGCAGCTGCTTTGTGCTGCCATCATCCATTAAACACGATTTCCCCGATACCAGTATTCTGTAGAATATTCGATTTGCAGATGTCCTCGTGTTTAGGCTATATATATATATATATATATCGCCTATAACTGTACAACTAATAAAAACAAACATATTGTTGACCTATATCTAATCAGAAATAAATATAAATATATATATACACATATATATAATATAATATATAATATATATTTATTTCTGATAAATATAGGTCAGCAATATGTTTGTTTTTATTAGTTGTACAGTTATTGGTTATTTTCATTTCATTTACTTCTCTCTCTTTCATCACTAACAACGAGATTTCAAAAAATAACTTTTTTATCCGTGTTGATGCGTATTGGAACTATTGATGAAAAACTATCACGCAAAGGCAAATCTTTCAGTTAAATTCATTAGAACCATTTAGTAATTCTGTATAAATACAAATTGCAACCTATCACGAAGCCTACCTATTATCTTACAAAGCTAGGTGTATAGTGATGTAACGTAATGAGATTAAGAAAACGCCACTGACATTGAAAACAAGTGTCTAATAAATAATGTTAAAGTACATATTATTTCTTGGGCAAATAGAGAGAAATTAATATTACTATAATTTAAATGAAGGACCTGGTGTAAAACGGTGTTAAGTAACGTTTTTGTTAAAAATGACCTAGAAGCACTTTCGAATGTGTTAGGTGCAATTCTTCCTTTCTGATTCATAATTTTGAGCAAAACAACAAAGTGCACAAAGCTATTAGTGCAGGAAGTGTTAAGTAGCCCATAGACAAGTTCAGATCTTTAAACGCGTTTTCTTGGAAAATGTTACTTAATACCGTTTAACACCAGGTCCTTCAAAAAATGAAAGCTTGGTAAGGTTGGGTTTTCGGACATTTGCTCATTGAATGAAAACATCTATTTTCCAATTATGTTGCTTTACAAATATGAATTTTCTATTAATTCATGCTTAATTGGACTTTCGTAAAATGGTACCTCGAAATTTCTAAGTTAAAATAGTGAAATTGAAAGAATTTTTTCTTTTTTTTTTACAGTTTGAATGCTGGTAGCCTACTGGTAACGTTTTCGTGGCATGTTCCATCACCAACCTTAAGTCATTTGTGGTAATCTAAGAATTCCTTTTTCAGTATTAAGAGCAAGACACGATGTTAGTGAAAAAGTATACTTTACCATTAGTACAGTATGTATAGGGCGATGATTTGCATGTAGAACTAGTTGTACATGATGATAGGTTTATTAAGTAGTCATACACAGGTAAAGATAGTTTCCTACCTGCGGCATAACTACTTAGCAATCCATTCATCATTCAATTAAGATTTTTGCCAAGGTGGTTCCACATCCCAAAATGGAAGACGATTTGGCAGTAGAAGGTATACCTAGCGTAAGTAAGCATGGTGGTGGATTAGCTTAGCTTGCATGTTGGTTGTCGTTGACGTGGCTTGTTTGCTTTATGTATCTTTCTCCGCACTTGTGACTGAAAGCGTTTATGGTAAAACTACCTCGTAGTACTGTAGTAGTCGTTGTAGCAGTGTCGTTATTATTTTACTCTTGGTCCTTTTTACTATCTAAATTCGTTTATCTTCAGTGGAGAACAGTAAAGAAGAAAAAAAGTGCAAAATAGTTGGAGGATTTGTACAATTGAGTGTTGTTTCCGCATTTCGAAATAGTGTCAACAAAATGACGCGAGTTGAAAATTAAGCAGTTTGCAAAGTGCCACGACCAAGACATGTTTTTTTTTATTCATTGAAACTAGGGTTGCTGTTGCTTCATTTGCTCGAAAATTTTTAAAGAAACTGAAATGAAAATTTAGATGCAAACCGTCAATTTTATAAGCTTTTTGGCATATTTTTGGGTTTGAATTTTACAATTCAAGTTTCACGTGTATGTATTTCGAAGTACGGTACAGTATTATAAAGTGTGAGTGCATATATTTAGATAGAAAAATCAATAGTTGATGGTTAAAATTCAATACGCGTAAAAATGTAATGGGTAATGTGTAGGCCTATATATATATATATATATATATATTGCCAAGAAACGCTATGGAAGATGAAATATTGAAATATAGTTGCTGAGATAATGCTTAAGTAAAAGCCCAAGTGAAATATATATTTATAACATATACGTACATACTAGTATAGAACATAATATACATTCATATAAGTATTGCGTGTGAAATATAGGACACAGTGAACTAACAGAGTGAGTCGCCAGTAGTAAACTGTATCCTGTATATCTATATAGTGCACTAAAATATTTTAGAAATACATTTGTTTTAAACAAAATTCGTTTAAGGTCTGAGTTGGTTAATAATTGTCAAAAATTATTTTCAAAGATTATGGCTAACAGTAACATACTGAATGTGCAAAATAAATAGTTCAAGCTATTTGATAGTGGTTAAGAAACACAAACAACTTTTCAATGCTGAAACTATATTAAGTAATGATACATTTTCAATATATAATAAAATTGGATATTTAGAAATTAGTATAATTGGAAAGAAAAAGAAGTGATAAAAAAACAAACTAATTTCGAACCTGTTGAATCGCATGATTGAATGAGGCTGCAATTACTGCCAATACTACTACTAGTACTATTAGTGTGCTCTCTTTGTAACAGCACTTATGTTCTCCCCTTCCGAAAACGATGATGGTGGCATTGTTTTCCCAATGGGAAAATAAGGAGGAGAAGGGAACCTGGACAAACGAATGAGTTAGGGTCGAATGCGGGCACTGGTGTGCCGTCATAGGGTACCTAGGTACTTGGACCATACAACGGCACGTGCGGGGGCGACAAGCTTGTATTCGTGGCACGCGCCTATTCGCTTTCTATTGTGTTGAAAAGGGCGCGGACATGGTCACGTGAACATCCCTTGTTGTGTTCGAAGATCTATTGTTGTCCCTTGCTTTTCCGTCTCTTCGGAGTTGCTCCGCCTCTCCAGCTTTTTGGCTTTGCATATTGTTGTTGGAGTTGGTTTTTTTGTGTATGTTGTACCTGTTGATTTCTTGATTTGATTGCTTTCTTTACGTTCTTTGCTGGTTTTTTTTTTATATTTATTTTATTGATCTTTGCGTTTTATTATCTTTAATTCCGATCGTACTGATAGACGGGTCCGATTTGAATCTGTTAAAGGAAACGCTGAGCAGACTTTCAACAAAAGAACATGTTGTTAAATTTTTAACGAATTGAATGAGTTCCCACTTGTGTCATTGAAACGAAATAAAAGCATGTTTGTAGTCCTTTGAAAAAAGAAAGATGAGGGTAGAGTTTAGTTTTGTGTTTTTTGTTTTTTTAATTTGTCTTTATTTTATAAGTTTTGTTAGTAGCAGATTCTTCTAAAATTCAAAGGCCCCGTGGTGGCCTGATGGTTAGAGTAGAGCATTCACCTCTGGCGGCAGTGGCCCGGGTTCGCCTTCCACTCGTGCCATGTGGATTCAGTTTGAAGTTTGACATCATGGGGGCATGTTTTCTCGGGGTTTTTCTCCTGCATCTTAAAATCTGTTCCATTCCCGTTTATCATCTTCACTTCATCATTATTTTTTATTTCAATAACGTCTTACAACCAAATGGCATAGCTGTGTGTGATGTAAATCTAGTCGGTGCCCTCGTTAAATTTCAAGTACCTGTCGGTACCTCTAAAAGTCAACCCAAATGCTGCAAAAACGAAGACCATCAATATTGTTCCTTAGTTGGCTCTTAAATACATTTGCTGCGCAGGGAGTCTTCGGTTTATGCGTATTTCGCTATTATACGAAGAGATAACCTCCCAAATGTAATTTGCTATTACTGTAGTATGATTCTATTGCGGTAGTGCACACACAAGTGACTGGATGCTCCTGTAATTGTCTTCCACAATGTGTTGACCCATTCCGTGTAATGTGGCGCAAATTCTAGTCCTCACCTTGTTTGCTACAGTTTTTCCATTTTATAGGAAATTCGATATATACGAAGTTTTCGCAGACCGTACCCCTCGCATGAATCTAAGAACTACCTATATATTTGGCTCTTTTTGGTAAATAATAAAATAACAAAACCATAAAAAGGACTTATAATTGAATTGTATCATGTGATCAATAAGGTTCGTGTATTTTTCCAGGTTAAGTTTCTTTTTCAAAAAGGAAAAAGCGAACAAACTTTATTGGTTACTTGATATAACCTTTTCAAAGTGTGTATGCTGAGTGTAAACCGAATTTCTGACCTTTGTAGTAGATTGCAATATCTGTGTATAGTTTGATACATTTGGATTATTATACAGTGGAATCCAGTTATTATGATCATTGATCACTTTGGGACTAGTGCTTTTTTTTATAACAATAACCGGGTGAAAATATTAAGCGATGGCTAAAAAACATTAAACAATGTTTTAGTTCTATTTTTATGATAACAATAACCGATTATCCGTGATTAATGTTATCAATCGGCTAACAACCGAATTCCACTGTATAATAAAGAAAATGATTATACAATGGAATCCGATTATTATAATCACGGATAATGTTATTAATCGCCTATTGTAATCATAACAATAGAACCAAAACACTGTTTAATATTTTTTTAAACATTCAATAAAAACATCTGTGTTATTTTAATAAAAAAAAATTTATTATTTTATTTTAATAGCAAAGTAAAAATTTGCAATTTCAAAAGAAAACACAAAAACACAACTACAGTAGAAAGACATCACATAATTTAAACGTTGTAACGATTGGTAGACTTGGTGATGGTGAAAAGCAGTTACAACTTTTGGTAGCTAAATTGAGAAAGGCTTACCATACATACATACATAACTTTGTGTAATTTGATATTCAATTCACTATGGGTTTATATTCATATTTTGTTTTTAACAGTATAATTGCCGCCTGCTGAATGGTACAATTGTAATACAAGAATGAGTTCAGTTTCAGGGTTGTTTTTTTTATGAGGGGAACTAAGTGGATAATGACATTCATTTCACACACGAGTTGATCTACAATTGATATAGGATATATTATCTCATATCCATTATAAATGTTGTAAGAATTGACTTCTCTTCACACTTTGGTCTTGATGAATGGTTGTCTTATTAATCGAAGCCTTACCACAAAAAAAATTCAGTTTTTGCGTAAAAGAGTTATTACTACTAAAAATTGTAGGTACGGTACATAAGACCGCATACTGTTTTGTATATACATATTTTAAAGCTTGAGTTGAACGTTTTGGCAGGTGGAAATTGCACGATGATTGGTTCAGTCCAGTGTGTAGCAGGGTTCAACAGGTGTTTATGACAGTTTGCCGCACTAGTGATGATGATGCTGCGTGTGTAGTTGTAGTGAGTGGATGAGGAGGCCAAACTGTTTTACACCATCTGTCGTCATGCATTGCTGGGGTTGAAAAAAGTTTAGAATTGGTAAGAAAACGCACAATGTGGTGATTTGAAGTGAGTGCTGTTGAGATACATTTCCTGAAAAACAACAACAACTAAACCTTCACTGTAGAAACAAACCACTTTTTGCAGCCTTTTGTCTGCGTGGATAGGTATAGGCCTATATCTACATGTTCCAGTTCTTAATATCTATCTAAGTTCACAATAATCAGTTAAACTTGTTATTAATGACATTAAACAAATCCCCCTATGGTACCTTGAGGACCTATAGCAAAAAAAAAAAAGATTGTAAGTGCCGAAAAATCGTAAATGGAGGGAGGTATCATGTGCCAACGGTAGTAAGTGCCATGGGCAACGCTGTAAGATTCAAGTGCAGCCAGCCATATCCAATTTTTTTGTGGTCGAAATTGTTGATAAATGCCCAATTATTGTTTGTTAATGTCAACCTATGGTGATAATACTATACATAAACTACTTTTTTTTCAGTTTAATGGCACTCACAACGTTATTTACGTATTATAGGTCTTCACACATGGTATACATATATGTATACCGGTACTGTACATATATGATTAGGTACATACTACATGATATACTGTATACATAGCAGGTTATACACACGTATGCACTCAGCAGTATTTAACTACCCTACCTACGCTAAGGGCTACATTCCGAATGCCCATGTCACATACTACATAACCAATCTTAATGTCGTTCAATTAACAAATATTGTACCAGCCACCTACAGTAATACAGTTATAACATGTGACATTATCAATATCTGTATCTGTTTTACAACTGTGATACTGCTGGGAAAATATAAAGATCACAGTGACACATTACTTGTGATTCTAGATATAAATTGTAAATAATCAAAGTAGGGCTTTCTTGATTCAGACAGAGCATCAGAAATTCTCAAGAATGAAGACATTTAGAAAGTAAAATCATAGTAAGGTTAAAGTAGAGATATTGCCAATGCGCTATTTGGTATGGGGGTAATTAGAGCCATTGCGAAAAACTATCGT